>BSBK01002142.1:895000-955000 GCA_027943335.1 Chamaecyparis obtusa | reverse complement strand
TTCTTATGTACAGGCCAGTGAACTAGTTGAAGTAAAGAAATTAACACAGAATAAAACAACTCAGTTAAAGACTCACATAATTATACAAATTTGAAGGAAAACACTTATAAAAACAATATTTCACAAATAAAATACAATAGGAATCCATTAAATCCAATTGGTGCAAAATCATAGTCAGACTATGGTATAACTGTCTAAAAGTGTACTTAATTACAATAAAAAAAAATTCCTCTACGTATCCAACCTTGGGATTAAATATTTTGTGGAGAGTTAAATACTACTATCCCATGTGTGTAAGGTGGGTGAGGTATTCACATGACCTAATTCCTTCATTTAGCCTACTAGGGTAAAATTTATTGAGCAACTTTGCAAAGTTACAAAAGTTGTCATGACAACTTTTTGACAACTTTACACTTTTTACATTTCTTGCTATCCAAGAAATGCAACCTATCTAAAATGAAAAGAAAAAATATCTTAGGCCAATTTAGTATTAATTTTCCCTACTCCACATATTTTGGAGTCTTTTGGCATCTTATACCTAGTTTTACCTAGTTAGGTTCTTCAACCAACCAAGTACACCCTAAGACTAACTATGACTCAAAATTCACAAACTTAATCACCATTAACCTAACAAGCCAAAAACACTACAAAATACCTCTACAAGTCTTTCCTAACTAATTGACTTAGCTAGGGTTAGTACAACACAAAATTTGTAAGGCACTTTACTAGTACCTTAGGTGCTCCTGCACCATTCTCCCCTAACCAAAAAAAATTGAGTCCCATTTGATGGGATCAAGTTAGGATCTATGCCTAACTTGTGAAACTCTATTTCAGGTGCCCATGTAGCCTCTGATTCTTCCATTCCTAACCACTTAATGAGGTGCTAAATATACACCTTGTGGAGGGTCTATTTGGCTGCCCTGGAATTGAGGAATTTTTCAGCCTATGGTCTTTGTTCAGATGGTAATGTTAGACCTTCTGCATCCTTGGAAAATTCAGATTGTCCTTGACCTTCTATTGGAATTGGTCCTTTGTATGGCACTAAGTCTATAACATTGAACATGAGAGAGAGCCCTATGTCTACAGGAAAATCCACTTTATAAGTATTTTTTCCATACTTAGCTAGAATCGCATATGGTCCTAGTCTTCTCATTTGGAGCCTGTTAGGCACTCCTTTTTGCAACCTATCCTTATTCAAGTGAACCGTAACTAGATCCCCTACATCAAATTGAAGGTTCTTATTCCTCTCATCAACCTTTTTCTTTATCTTAGTAGTATTGTCTACAAGTTTTTTCTTGACTGAATCATGTACCTCTTTCATGGACTGAGCAAATTCCTTTGCATATCCACTTCTAGTTTCCTTATCCTTTTACTCTCTGAGCTCACAAATGCCTCTTAGATGAATCCCATAGACTATTTCAAAAGGGATTTTATCTATTGTCCTATTAAAAGAGTCATTATAGGAAAACTCAGATTGAGGGATGACTTGGTCCCATATCTATCCATATTTTTTGGTGAGACACCTTAGAAAATTTTCCAAGCTCCTATTGACAACATTGTTCTATCCATCAGTTTGGGGATAGTAAGAAGACCCAAAAGAGAGGTTAGTGCCAAGTTTCTACCATAAGGTTTTCCAAAAATGACTCATGAACTTGGAGTCTCCATCTGATAGAATTCTCAAAGGTAGACCATGAATCCTTACTTATTCCTTGAAGAATACATTGGAAATATGGCAAGCATCATGAGTAGTCTTACAAGGCACAAAATGGGACATTTTTATAAATCTGTCTACAATCACATATATGCTATCAAAACATTATTTTTTCTTAGGTAGACCAACCACAAAGTCCATGTTGAGGCACTCCCAAGGTCTATTTGGAGTAGGGAGAGGCTGATACAAGCCTGCATTGGAAAATGTCGATTTAGAATCATTCATTTTGGGCCAATAATAATACCTCTAAACTAGTTCTAAGGTTTTGTTAACACCAAAGTGTACACTAAGTGATCCATTGTAATTTTCTTGGATTGGGTTCTCTCTCATTGAACCTCTAGGCACACAAAGTTGTCCTCCCCTAAAAAATAGACCTTCATTAAGATTAAACTTAGAGTACTCACTATGATAATGATTTTGATACTCTTTACATACCTTATATGTAGGTGAGAAGTCCTCATCATCCAGGTGAAGTTTCTTGAAATTGTCTATAACAATGCTCCTTAGTTGTACCTCTTGGACTCTCAAAAGCCTTCTAATCAAAGTATTTTCCACCTTTTTGGCTTGTCCTTTCTTATTCTTAATGTTGAATGTATAAGCTTGAATATACTCAACCCATTTCATGTGCTTGTGACTGAGTTTGTCTTAGGAATTGAGTAAACTTAAGGCCTGATTGTCAATGTATACCACAAATTCTTTTGGGAGGAGGTAGTGTCTCCATTTCCTTAAATCTTGAACTAGGGAATATAGTTCCAAATCATAAGAAGAGTAATTCTTCTTTGCATCACTAAACTTCTCACTATGAAGTGCGACTAGTTTGTCCTCCTGAATAAGGACTGCACCTATGGAAATGTTGATGGCATAACACTCAACAATGAACAACTTGTCAAATCTAGGTAGTATAAGTATTAGTTGTGTGGCTATCTTCTCTTTCAAAGTCTTAAATCCTTTATCTACTTGTTCACTCCACTTGAACTTAGCCTTCATTCATCCCTTAATAGTATCTAACACTGGTGCACATACCTCACTAAATTATCTAATAAACTTCCTATAGAGCTGTGCTAGGCCATAGAAGCTCCTTACCTCAGTGGAAGATCTAGGAGTTGTCTAGTTGACTATTTCCTCTACCTTTCTTAGATCCATTCTCAAATTTTCCTTTGATATGAAAAATCCCAAGTAGACTAGCTCCTTCTTCAAGAAATCACATTAATCTTGATTGATTGATATCTTCTCATCCTTTAGCCTTTGTAAAATAGTTTTTAAATGCTTAAGGTGTTCATCTTTTGTCTTGTTAAAGAGTAAAATATCATCAAGATAGACTACCAAAAATCTACCTATGAAATATTACAACACCTCATTCATAAGTCTCATGAAAGTAGAGGGGGAATTTTTCAAGCCAAAGGGCATTACCATCCATTCATACAAACCTTTATTATTTTTAAAATCTATCTTCCATTCATCCCCCTCCTTGATCCTAATTTGGTTGTAACCACTTTTAAGACATTTTTTGTGAAGTACCTTGCCCCACCTAAATAATCCATTAGGTATTCTATTCTAGGTATGGGGAACCTATACCTTATAGTGATCTTGTTTATGGCTCTAGATTCCATACATAGACTCCATGTACCTCCTTTATTTGGGGCTAATACTATGGGAACTACACGATGACTCACACTTTTCCTAATCAAACCATGATCAAGAAGTTCTTGTATATTATTGGCAATCTCTTCATTTTGTTGTGGGATAATCTTATAGGTATAATTTTTTGGGAGTGAGGCTCTTGGAATGAAGTATATTTGATGGATAATGGATCTCTTAGGGGCTAATGTAGTAGGTTGTTCATCACTAACTATCTCCTTGTATTGACCTAGTAGTTCTTGCACCTCTATGGAAAGTTCTAGCTTCTTGTCCACCTTCTCAACTTTAGGATTCAACACTAAAGAAAATCCCACTCCTTCACCTTCTTCTAGTGTATTCAAGAAATATTTTTCTCCTACCAAGGGAAAATTAGGCCCCTCTAGTTGGGTTTCCCCTTCTTCTAGCAAAGACTTAATTCTCAAGGTAATCCCATCTTTCTTGAAAGTATAGGAATTTTTCTTCCCATCATGTATGGCTTCTCTGTCAAACTATCATGGCCTCCCTAATAAAAGGTGACAGGCATCCATAGGAAATACATCACATAAAAACATATATTTTTATCTTCCTATACTGAAGTCCACCCAATTTTGTTCATTTACTATCACATGTTGATCCTTCTTTAACCAAGTTGCCTTGTAAGGGATATTATGGGGTATTTTATGCAAATTTAGTTTAGTGACAGCTTCCTTAGACACAATATTATGAGTCAAACTAGAGTCAATGGAAACCTTACATACCTTATTAAGGATCTTAAAATTAATTCTAAATAAGGTTCTTCTTTGGCTTGGATCCTTCTTTATGGGTTCTTTTAATAGTGTTCTTCGTATCATCAAGTTCTCTCCTATCTCAGAGTCCAAAGGCACTTCATTTATCTTTCTGCTAGACGCGTCTTCCTAAAAATAAGAAACTTTCTTCTCTCCTCCTTGTGTTGATGACCCTCTCTCTAGAGACCTATATGCTAGATGTCCATATTGATTAGAATCATAACATCTCATAGTTGTAAAGTAAGAATATCCCCTTCCTTGTCCACTAGTCCTACCTTTGTAGTTACTATTGGAACCTCTACCTATATTGTGGTCACCTCTCTAACTACTTTCTCCACTCTATTCAGTGAGCTTGGAATCTCCTTGTATTCTTTGTTCCATACCACTACCCCCAAAGTTACCTTTGTGTCCTCTATTGGAGATTTTCCAGTAGGCCAGTACTGACTGTATGTTTGTCATTGATGACAACATATGGAAAGTAGCATGTGTGGAAGTCTTATGTAGTAAGCTTTCAATATATGTAGCATGGACATGATATCAACATGATATCATGGGCATAGAGGTTAACTATTAGTACATATAGTTATATAGTAGCTGGTGTCAGCAGTGTTCCTAATAGAGTAACAGACAGTGTTCTATGAGTGGTTGTCTGTACAGTTATCATGGAGCCTTGCGTGCTTGGATATGTGTTGAAGACATATTAGTGATGTTTCTTCTTTGGCTTGGATCCTTCTTTATGGGTTCTTTTATGAGTGTTCTTCGTATCATCAAGTTCTCTCCTATCTCAAAGTCCAAAGGCACTTCATTTATCTTTTTTCTAGATGCCTCTTCCTAAAAATAAGAAACTTTCTTCTCTCCTCCTTGTGTTTATGACCCTCTCTCTAGAGACCTATATGCTAGATGTCCATATTGATTACAATCATAGCATCTCATAGTTGCAAAGTAAGAATATCCCCTTCCTTGTCCACTAGTCCTACCTTTATAGTTACTATTGGAACCTCTACCTATATTGTGTTCACCTCTCTGACTACTTTCCCCACTCTATTCAATGAGCTTGGAATCTTCTTGTGTTATTTGTTCCATACCTCTACCCCCAAAGTTACCTATGTGTCCTCTGTAGGAAATTTTCCAGCAGGCCAGTACTAACTGTATGTTTGTCATTGATGACAACATATGAAAAGTAGCATGCTTGGAAGTATTATGTAGTAAGATTTTAGTATATGTAGAATTAACATGATATCAACATGATATCATGGGTGCAAAGGTTAACTGTTAGTATAGATAGTTATATAGCAGATGGTGTCAGCAGTGTTCCTGACATAGTAACAGATAGTGTTTTGTGAATGGTTGTCCATATAGTTATCATGGAGCCTTGCGTGCTTGGATATGTGTTGAAGACATGTTATTGATGTTTTAGTTATGGATGCATAGTCTTTTGATGAGTAGAAGTGAAGTTATGTAGTCGTTATTCTCTAACAGTAGTTTCCTATGTTTGTTTAGGAGAGCTGACATAGATTTTATTGGTTCTTGAGTTGCATCTATCTTGAGGGTATGCACCCTTGGAGTTAATCTTGGAGAATTGTTATTGATGTTTGGTTAAGAGTGCATAAGTTTATTCAACTTACAAAGAAAGATCCATTTGTTTTGGTAGAGCTGATAGTGTGTAGTGTGCGTCTACAATTATCTTGTTAGACAGGTCCCAGAATGTGTTGTGTGCATAGTAGAGCCAACAAAATGTTTATTGGAGTTTGTTAGGATTTCTCTAATATGATTTCAAGGTGGTTCTAACAGGTTGACTTGATTATATCATTTAGAGGAAAGATATTTATAGGCAGTCATTTGTGATTGTTGGAGTGTGGTTCATGGTTGATTAAGTAGAGCATAGTGTGCAAAGTGTTGAGCCATTAGAAGAAGGTCTATGTGACCAAGTAAATTACTTGTGCTATTCATTGGAACTGATCTAGACAATAGGTCAAATTGCAGTTCACCAAGATCCAGATATAGTGTGTATCTATTATTCAGAAGGTTGTAGCCTTTGCCCATTTGAGCAGTCAGCTCACGGACAATGCATCCTCTCCCCTAATAGGGACAATTGTAAAAGACTCCTAATAGGGTCTGACCCTTGACCAGGTCTACTGTACTTAATATATTGTAAAGGTACTCCTAACAGGGTAAAGGATCTTCTAACAAGGATCATTATACACCAGTACAAAATATTAGTGGGTATCAAGTCCCACCAGGGTTTTTACCTATTTGGGTTTCCCCATAACCAAAATATTGGTGTTGTGTTCATGTGTTTGTTCATTGTGTTTATGCTTTATGTTTAAGTATACTTAATTGGATAAAGAATTGAATCTTGTAGATAATTGATTCAACCCCCCTCTTAGTTATCTCTTGGGACTATTCCTAACAATTGGTATCAGAGCCAAGTGCCTCGGAGAGAAATTTTAATAGCTTGAGGTTGATCAGATGGCGTACTTTAGGAAAGAGAGTCCTAAGTTTGATGGAGAGAATTATCTTGATTGGAAGAACAAGATGGTGACTCATTTGCAGTGCATTTCTTTTGAAGTTTTTAATGTAACTATCAAAGTAGCCAAGATTCCTACTTTATAAGACCTTGCAAAAGATGATGCTACTAATGCACAAAAGGAATTGTTTCATCAGAATGCTATAGCTAAAGAAGCCTTATCAGCACCCTATCTGATGGTGAATTTTTAGAGGTAAAAAAGATAGATACAACCCATCAAATATGGAAACACCTAGAAGACATATTTGAAGGAGACAAACAAGAAAAGGATGCATGCATAAAGACATGGAAGAAAAGGTACAATACATTAGAGATGCTACCTAAGGAAAACATCAGAGCTTACAATCAAAGGCTCAATGAACCAGTTGCTGGAATCAGGAACAATGGTGGAGAGATTTCAGAGGAGGACATTATGGACAAGTTAATGACTACTCTTACTCCTGAATATGAAAGAAAGATCAACATCCTTGATGAGACCATGCAGCTTACATAAAATTTCAAGAGAGAGACCTTGATCAGCAAAATATCAGCTTTTGAGATTTCAAGATTGAAGACAGAACCAAAGAGTGAGACAGCTTTCAAAGCAACAGTTCATGGTAAGAAATCTGCAAACACTTTTGGTAATTTTGATGATGATGATGAAGAGAAAACATTAGATGATTTTATTTCTATGATTTCCAAAAGAGAAAAGAAAGGAAAAGGAAAATATGAAGGTCAATTACCATTTAAGTGATTTTCATGTAACAAGATCAGTCATTTTGCATCTAAGTGTCCCACTAGAGCTAGAAAGTTCAAGAAGGATTACAAGCCTAAGTATTCTAAGGAATGCTAATATATTGGAGATGGAGTTTCATATGAAGAATCTGGTGAAGAAGAAATTGCATTCATTTCTATTATAGACAAGATGAATAACAAGATAGTTCATGAAGATAAGAAAGAGAATCAAGAGCTAGCATTGATTTCAAAAGATGACATAAGGATAGACTAGATTATAGACAGTGGTTGTTCACATCATATGATAGGTGATAAAGGCAAGTTTGTTCATTTGGACAAATACAATGGTGGTATGGTCAGATTTGGAGACAACACTCCTAAACCAATAGTTGGTAGAGGAGCCATCACTTTGGATGGAAAGAATAGTACTGATGATGTTATGTATGTTGATGGTTTGAAACATAACCTTCTTAGTGTTGGACAGTTACTTGGAAAAGGCTATCAGTTGGAGTTCAAAGATGACAAATGCATCATTAACAACAAAGATGGTGTTATGATTGCATCAGGCTCAAAGACAAGAGGTAATGTTTTTCAATTGAATTCAGAAGCAAGTTATTTTGTTGCTAAAGTTGATGACAGTTGGTTATGGCATAAAAGACTATGTCATATCAATTTTGATAACATAGTAAAGATAAGAAATGTTAAGGCAGTAAGAGATCTACCTAGCATAGCAAAGCTAGTTGATACTATATGCAGGGAATGTGTGATGGGGAAGCATGTGAGAAATTCATTCAGGAGCAAGCAGAATTTAGAAGAGAACAAATTGGATCTAATTCATACAGACTTATGTGGTCCAACTCAAACAAGATCATACTATGGTGAAAGGTATTTCATTTTGTTTGTTGATGATTATACTAGGATGATGTGGGTTGCATTCTTGAAAGATAAGTCAAAAGCTTTTGAGAAATTCAAAATATTCAAAGCTAAGGGTGAGAATGAATCTAGACTAAAGATAACATGTTTGAGATTGGATAGAGGAGGAGAATTCACCTTTGATAGATTCTATGAGTACTGTGAAGAACATGGCATAAAGAGATAGTTAAGTGCACCTAGAACCCCTCAGTAGAATGGAATTATAGAGAGAAGGAATAGGATCATTCTTGATACAGCGCACACCATTATGATAGAAGGAAAAGTTGCACACACCTATTGGAGAGATGTGGTCAATACAATAGTCTATACTATCAATAGAATTCAATTGAGGCCAGGTGCTAACAAAACACCCTATGAGCTATGGTTTGGTAATGTTCCCATAGTAAAATACTTTAGAATCTTTGGAAGCAAGTGCTACATCAGGAGGGATGAAGCAGTAGGAAAGTTTGATGCAAGAAGTGATGAAGGTATTTTTCTTGGTTACTCTACTAAAAGTAAAGCTTATAGATGTTTCAATTTAAGATTGAAAAAGATCATAGAAAGTGCTCATGTAAAGATTGATGAAAAGTTTATGATTCAAGAAAGATATCATGATTACTCACCCATGATTGAAGAAGAACCTAGACCCTCCACTAGTGAGAGAGTTATTGAGGAAATGTTTGACAATATTGATGTGTTATTCAATGACCCTAAGATAAGTGAAGAAAATACTCCTATGGATGATGAGTCAACATCACCTAAAGTTCCAAGGTTTACATCAAGAAATCATTCCAAGGCAGACATCATTGGAGATCAAAGTTGCAAAGTATTAAAAAGATCACAAGCAAATAACTTAGCTACCAGTGAAGCAGTATGTTTACTATCTCAGATTGAACCTTTAAGTGTTGAATATGCTTGTAATGATTCAGATTGGCATGATGCTATGAAAGAAGAACTTGATCATATTATTAAGAATGACACTTGGGAACTAGTCCCAAGACCTAGTAATAAGAATGTGATTGGAACAAAGTGGATATTCAGAAATAAGATGCATGAAGATGGTATAGTAGTAAGAAATAAAGAAAGATTAGTATGTAAGGGATATGCACAAAGAGAAGGCATTGATTATTCAGACATATTTGCACCTGTGAGAAGATTAGAAGCTATTAAGTTGTTTCTATCCTATGTTACAATAAAAAACTTCAAAGTTTATCAAATGGATGTCAAGTTAGCATTCCTGAATGGAGACTTGAAAGAAGAAGTATACATTGAGCATCTAGAAGGATTCACCTTATCAGACAGACCTGATATGGTATGCAAATTGAAGAAGGCCCTCTATGGACTTAAGCAAGCCCCTAGAGCATGGTATGAGAGACTAGATGGATACTTAACAAAGATTGGATTCAAGAAAGGAGCAGAAAATTGTAATCTATTCATTAGAGAGACATTCGAAGGTTTATTACTTGTAGCTATATTTGTTGATGACATTATCTTTGGAGGTAATGACAAACTCAGTGCTGAATTCTCCAAAGAAATGTAGAATGAATTTGAGATGAGTATGATTGGTCCTATCAAATACTTTTTGGGACTAAATGTGTAGCAAATGGAAAAAAGGAATTTTCATTAATCAATCAAAGTATGTGAAAGAGATACTAAAGAAATTCAAGATGGATGATTGCAAGCTAGTAGGAACCCCTATGATCACTGGATGCAAGCTTACAAAAGAAGATGACTCACTAGCAGTAGATATAACATTCTACAAGTCTATGATTGGTAAACTCATATATCTTACTCAGACTAGACCTGATATTTCCAATGCAGTTGGCATAGTTGGAAAATTTGCAACGGAACCTAAACAAAGTCACCTCATGGTAGTAAAAAGAATATTCAAATACTTGCAGGGCACTATAGATTATGGTCTATGGTATCCTAATTCAGAAAATGTTGAGCTTCATGTGTACACTGATGCAGATTGGGCAGGATGTGTTGATGACAGAAAGAGTACATCAGTTGGAGTAGTGTTTCTTGGTGATAGACTTGTCACTTTGACAAGAAAGAAATAAAATTGTATTTCTCAGTCAACAGCAGAAGCGGAGTATGTTGCAGCAGCCTTGATACAATTGTTTAGATCAAGTAGATGATAAAGGATTTTGGAATTCAGATTGATTCTCCTATTGTTATTCACTGTGATATCACTAGCACTATCAATATGTCAAAGAACCCTATGATGCATGCAAAGACAAAGCACATTGAGATCAAGTATCACTTCCTAAGAGAGAAAGTGGTAGAGAAAGAAGTCAAGTTGGACTATGTGAGTACTAAAGATCAGTTGGCATATATATTCACAAAGCCTTTACCTAAGGATACTTTTGAGTATCTTAGGGAGAAGTTGGGAGTCATTCCCTTCCCTGATTATGCTTAGAAGAAAGAAGGAAAGGCATCAGTCCTTTAGGACTGGTGGAAAGTTGACTACTCTACCTCAGGAGTAGTACCAATGCTTAATATGAATGGTGCCCTTTTCCATTGATGTCAAAGGGGGAGTATATATAGATTCATGGAAAACAGAAGTAAAAAGAGGAGTAATATATTAAGGGGGAGCAACATTCAATTATGACAGCAGTACAGTTGAGGAAATGGAGAATATTAAAAAATATTGCAGTAGATGGAGGATTCATCTTTGGGGGAGTTTTGAAGAGGAAATGGAGAATGTTATAAAAGAAATGTTCATTTGGGTTGGTGGTGGTTTTTCATTCCACATGTTTCCATCAATGCCAAAGGGGGAGATTGTTGGAGATTTACCAGTAGACCAATACTAATTGTATGTTTGTTATTGATGACAACATATGGAAAGTAGCATGCATGGAAGTCTTATGTAGTAAGCTTTTAGTATATGTAGCATGGACATGATATTAGCATGATATAATGGGTGCAGAGGTTAACTGTTAGTACAGACAGTTATATAGCAGCTAGTATCAGCAATGTTCCTGATAGAGTAACAGATAGTGTTCTATGAATGGTTGTACATACAGTTATCATGGAGCCTTGCGCACTTGGATATGTGTTGAAGACTTGTTAGCTATGTTTTAGTTATGGATGCATAGTATGTTGATGAGTAGAAGTGAAGTTATGCAGTCATTATTTGCTGGTAACAGTTTCTTGTGTTTTTTCAAGAGAGTCGACAGAGATTTTATTGGTTCTTGAGTTGCGCCTATCTTGAGGGTATGTGCCCTTGGAGTTAGGCTTGGAGAAGTGTTATTGATGTTTAGTTAAGAGAACATGAGTTTATTTAGCTTACAAAGAAAGATCTAGTTTTTTTGGTAGAGCCGACAGTGTGTAGCGTGCGTCTACAATTATCTCGTTAGACAGGTCTCAGAATGTGTTGCGTGCATAGTAGAGCTGACATAATGTTTATTGGAGTTTGTTATGATTTCTTTAATATGATTTCAAGGTGGTTCTAATAAGCCAACTTTATTATATCATTTAGAGGAAAGATATTTATAGGTAGTCATTTGTGATTGTTGGAGTGTGGTTCATGATTGATTCAGCAAAGCAGAGCAGAGCATAGTGTGCAAAGTGTTGAGCCATTAGAAGAAGGTCTATGTGACCAAGTAAAGTACTTATGCTATTCATTAGAACTGATCCAGAAAATAGGTCAAAGTGCAGTTCACCAAGATCTAGATATAGTGTGTATCTATTATTTAGAAGGTTGTAGCCTTCACCCATTTGAGTAGTGAGCTCTTGGACAGTGCATCCTCTCCCCTAACAAGAACAATTGTAAAAGACTCCTAATAGGGTCTGACCCTTGACTAGGTCTACTATACTTAATATATTGTAAAGCTACTCCTAACAGGGTAAATGATCTTCTAACAAGTATCATTATACACTAGTACAGAATATTAGTGGGTATCAAGTCCCACCGGGGTTTTTACCTATTTGGGTTTCCCTGTAACCAAAATATTGGTGTTGTGTTCATGTGTTCTTTCATTGTGTTTATGCTTTATGTTTAAGTATACTTAATTGGATAAAGAATTGAATCTTTTAGATAATTGATTCACCCCCACCCCCCTCCCCCCTCTCAGTTATCTCTTGGGACTATTCCTAACATCCTCTACCATCTCTGCCCTATCTATTCCTCTTGGGATATATTCATGTTTCCTCTTTATTTTTTCCTCTATCTTAAGGGCCAAATGATAACATTTTTTAACTCTATTTGGACTCCATAGATTCAATTCTTCTCGAATATTCCATTTTAATCCATTGATGTATCTAACTACCTTAATGCTTTCTCCTTCTATCACATTAGACCTTAGGAAAAGTATTTGGAACTCCTCTATGTATGAGGTGACATCTTCATCTTTTTGCCTCAAATTTTGTCTTCTTCTATGCAACTATATTTAATAATCCTCTAGAAGGTAGGTCTCCTTGACCTTAGCTACCATCCCTTTCCAACTAGCTATAGGGTTCTTCCCTTCTTTTTCCCTTTCTACTTGCACAAACTTTCCCCAAGTCAATACATCTCCTCTTATCCTTTCCTGAGCAACCTTAAATTTTTGGGCTTCACTCACACTCTCAAACTCAAAGTGATTTTCCATTCCTTCAATCCACTCCATGAAATGTTCTGCTTCCATCTTACAACTAAAAAATGGCACACTATCTAAAGCTTTTCCTCCCAAAGCCTTGATTTCTTTAAGGAAGGGCTCTTCTTGTAGAAATGGATCAAGTTCAAGTATCTCATCTTATAGAGATACTTCTTTCAAATTGTATTTCTCTTCCTTCTCTGTGACCTTACTTGTCACTTCCTCTATTTTGGAGGCTACCTCTCCAAGCTTTACCTCCAACTCTGCCAGCTTGTCTCTTAACTACTGGTTCTCATCTTCTTGATCCTGTATCTTCTTAGCTAATTCTGCATTTGTCACCATTATGGACTCACCAAATTATTCTATGTTTTTCATGAACTTACCTTCTTTCCCAAATATTTATTTCTTTGATACCAATCTGATAGGACAACACCAGCTCCACACTTCTTTTTTAGGACCTTCCTAGATTCCTAACTCATCTAACTTCCCAATCTATTGATCAAGGCCTTAAAAGGTATTCTCTTATCTCCTAAGGAACTTTCCTAATGTCCTCAATCAGAGAAAAATTTCACTTCCTCCTAGGTGATTTATCAAGGTTCCAAACATGCTCTTTCCCTTCAAGCTCCTTTCACCATAGAAAGTGGGTTCAACCTCCTATGAAATTGTATAATTTTGTAGGGATGTGGAGGTTCTCAACTAAACTTTCTTACAAGCTTCTTGACTCATATTTACACTTCCTTCAATTCTATCTCTACCGATTTCATCAAACTATCAATTTAGGCCTTGTAGCCCTTGAGCCCCAATTAGGCCTACTCTGAGATTTTAGGATTTTGTCCTAAATTCTTCTTAAGGACCTCCCAATATAATCTTGTATCCTTTGATCATGTGTGAAACCCTAAGATATTGTATGGTTCTTGGGTTTCCATGCATCTGTATTGTACCTTATCCACAAAGTGAGGGTTTAGTGAGGGTTTTAAGGACTTCTGGGAGCTCTATGTTCAATGAATAGAAAATACTACCAAATGGACTGACCATGGATTAAAATATTAATTAGGACTCTGCCTATTCCCAAAACACATCTTAGAATTATTTGAATCACAATATCTAGCCACCCCTACAAGTAAACTCAAAATAAACTCCCTTGTTCCTAGTCGGGCATTGATAGAGCTTGATGTTATCATATTTTACTCACCTTTGGAGACCTAGTTACTAAATGAGACTAATGTACCCTAGTTTATATTATTAGGTGATCTTCTTAGATTTGTGTTCATTTCATTGAAAAATACATGAAAGAGAAAAAAAATGTTCTACATCTAAAATTATTACATGTATATGTGTCAATGTCTTAAATGTGCTGTACAAAAGGAAAGAACTGAGATGACCATTTATCTGAGCTCACATAGGCTATGAGCATAGCCATTTTTAGAATTGTATAAATGAGTATAGATATACATGAAATAATGAACATAAATATTGGGGTACCAAACATTTCCTGGTGATGAAGTCCTAATCCAAGGTGTCCCTACTGTGCTCCTGTCATCCTGAACCTATAGAGAAGAGAAAAAGAGATGGGGTTTAGATCCAATGGATCTAAGCGATGTATGGTACCATGATATTTACAAATAGGCATATATGAACTCAGTCATACACCTCTAAAAGGGTCTGTGCTTAGGACATGTGCACTAAGGAGGCTACAGAAATAAAAGAAATACCATTGCTTTCACTAATGTGTTTGTTCCATGTGTAGATATAGAAGAGGCCGATTCATTGTTGTTTACCTCATGTAGATAATCAAGGTGCTAAGAGGATGGTATCCCTAAAAATACCATCCTCAAAGCACCATGGTTGTCTATACAACAACAATCCAAAGGTGCTGGAATCCAGATGAATGGCATTGCCCTGTGATGTGGGCTCTATCAAGAAAACCTCAAAGTTCCTCGGTAAAGACCACATCACAAGCCAAGAGAACCCATGATTGCCATAGGGAAGCAATTGGATGAAGCAGTATTAGTGGGACACACAGAGATCATAAAGCCAAATCAAATAAAGCATGGTCAAGGCACTGGAAGAATCAAGGGGGGGAATTCATCATCAAAAGGTCAAAAGGTACACAAATCTGTATACTAAGGAAGGGTGCACTACAACATAAATGTGCTTCAAATCTGCATTCAATAAATTGATGTTATAGCATGAGCATATCTAAACCAGCACGATGAACCAAATTCAGGGGGGCTCAAGTTGATAAATCAGTAACGGGATTTTTAATGATGGCATATCCTCATAAGAAATAGTAAAAAGAAGTGGCATCTTAATGTAGCAGTGAAATCAAATGCAGAGGAAATGGCTAACAGTGCCCTTGAAATTAAAATGAAATGTAGAAATGGAACAAGACTAGTGCCTATCTGAACAATATGACACCATGAAGGCAGAGACTACAGTGTTTCCAAATTGGGCCCGAGTTCACAACCAAGAAGGCCAGTAGAAATGGAAAGTTTCCCACTGGAGGGGTAGTGAAGTGCCATTCTTTTGGCATCTTCTTTTGAGTGGTTGTGGTAGAGAAAATGAGTAATATGTTTTCCCTTTTCCTCTATGGATTAGGTCGAGAACTTAATTAATTATTAATTTATTTGTATGCTTGCCAATGTTCATAGGATGTTTTTTTTTTAATTTTGTAATTATTAAATGTGTTCTCCCCTTAATGGGGTCAAGAATTATTTAGTAATTTAATGAAGTAATTTTTTTTAAATCCACATGTGCTAAGAAATCCACATTATTTTTTCATAGAAGGGGGTAATAAATTCAATTGTAAAAGTCATTGCATATTTTATTGTAAATTTTGACAATGGTATTTTTATAAATCATTGTCAGAATACTATTTTTAGTGCATGACTTAGAGAGGATAGGGTTATTCCTTTGACTATCTTTTTTAGGCGTCCTACTTTTTCGCTACCCCCTATAAACTTAGGAATCTGGCATCTGAGTTTATGAGGCATCTTCATGGGCCTATTTGGAGAGTTTTTCATTTTTAGGAGGTTGAGGGGTTTCATGCAGATTCCTATAGGTTTTATTTTTATACCTCTCACTTATGTGATTGAGGGGAACTCTTCATTATTTTCTCTCTGATATGATTGTTGTAGCTCTGAGAGACACATCTTGTACTTAGCTTCTTTTCGATAATACAAATTGATCCTTCTTGTTCCCTATAGTTTTAGAGTTCTTCTTATTGAATCTCGTGCAAGATTATTGTGATGTTATTATATTCTTAGTCTTCATGTTGATCCAATTGAATCTTCAAAAAAATTTCTTGGCTTTGTAGTGTTAATTCGTGTGCAAATTGAAAAAATCAAAATTGTGGAAACATCTTCACTTCTCTGTGTTTCAAGTACACTATTTCTCTAAGGAGTTTACGATGATAGAATCAAGTTGTGAAGTGCAGTTTTGTCTTTATTGTTGTAGTAAGCTTAATTCAGTTGTGGATATTATATTGTTTGGTGAATCTCCTAGTTTTAGTTTCATTTTCATGCATTCTCTCTCCATTTTCCTTCAAAGTTCAGTTAAGTTTCAGGTGATTCAAGGGGAAGCTAACCCCTAATACGAAGGTCTACTCTCAGATAGGTTATCCACAACCTGAGAGTAGTCCCATGTTTCATGAGATTGCTAGGTCCTACACTTAGCCATACTCGGGTGCAATCCCTAGTGACAACAGTTTTTGGCACACCCGGTGGGACAGTGATGTTTCCCATCATTCACTGAGATTTTGGTGTGATCCTTAGTGCAATCAACCTTTAAGAGGTAGTTTGTTTCAAACACAATGGCAACTCTAAGAAAAATCTACTGGTTTAAGTAGTCTAAGTGCTGGTAAGTTTTGTAATACCCCAAAAATGGGCTATATGTTCATTAACCTCCTACATCCTCAAATCAAATGAAATCGACATAGAATTCCTAACCTAAGGCACATCTAAACATCATTGAATCCTAATTGATTATCTTAAATTCTACATCGGGGAATATTCCTAGCAATATTCCTAATTATCATAATTATCTTTAATTTAATGATTATTTGGCGATAAATCCTATTTATCCTAAAGTTTGATTAATTGAATATTCTTAATATTTAATTAATTATATTTAATTCTGCCACTTAATTATTTAATTGAATTTAATTATATTTATTCCTAAGTATTATTATTTAAATTTCATAATAAATCAAAATTCCTATCATTAATTGATTAAATTCTTATTTAATTAATTAAAGCAAGTTTTCATATTTAATAATATTACTTTTGGAATAAAAGTTTGAAAAAATAATTGATTAACCCATAAATAAATTGTTTTATTTTTAAAAATCAGTTAAGTTGGAAATAAATCACTTTATTATTAAATTAATTCATAAATAAAACATGCACAATCATAAAAGCAGACAACTGTCAATTATCAATTAAAGCTAAACTCTATTTTGAGTTAAAACTTAGCTTTTGCATGTTTTTGTGAGTTAGCTATCTCTTATTTAAAAATAACTCAAAAATCAACCTGAGTTATTTGAGTGATTTATGTCTTTTTTTCCCATGCACCTCCAAAGCCCTGGATTTCTATAAATTAAGACTTTAGCTCATCCCAAAGCATCTCATAATTGTGCAAACTTATGCTGGAGAATCGACATCTAGAGAATCAAAGCTTATTACGAATCAAGGCTATTGTGAGATCAATTTGTTTTTTTTGTTTTTTACATTCATTTAGATTCATTTTCATATCATTGTTAGATCATTTAGCATATCATAGATCAATTTTCATATTAGCACAAATTCATATCATTTTTCATCTTATTGCATAGAAAATACCAAAAAAATAGATTAATTGCATTCATATTTCATATCAGTTTTGCATTCAAATCCTTCATTTAGGTGTCGTCTAGGTCACTGATCTCGATAGCAATCTGAGAACATCAATCTCGCACCTATTAGAAGGCAGTAAATCACTTGGTTAGAGTAGATTTCAATTTTGCACAATTTTGATTATAGCTAACCTCTAATGTTTTACTGAAGTGTTGTGTCTACAAATCAGGTACAATTTTCACACACACAAGTTTCAAAAATTTCCCTTTTTACTAGCTCATTTGATGAGTAAGCATGTCAATTCCTAATGCATATTTTTTCTATCACCCCCCATATCATGAGAAAGCTACCCACATGCCATCATTCATGCCATATCAAGCTGCCTAAGCAGCAATGTATAGCCAAAATGGCCCATAAATAGCAAGCTACTAGCATGCACCACCATACCCTCCCACCCAACATCATGCATCCTGGCAACATTCCTATGAACCACCCTATGAGGGATACCATTACAATCCTCAAAATCAGTCCTACATCACTTCAGATTCAAACTCCAATGACTAGTTGGCAAATTTCTAAGAAGAAATGAGCTCTTTCATTAGAGACTATGCAGAGATGAGGTCTCAAAAGGAGGAGCTCTCAAGGTAGTATATGGAGATGGTGGCTTAGAAAGAAGGGATCTCGAGGCAGCTAGAGAACAAGATAGCAATTTATGAGCAGACCCTTGAAGAAAAGAACCAATTGATCTTGACATAAGAAAATGCCTATGAGAAAAATCTTGAGGATCATCAAGAATTAATAAGGACCATCTATCTTGTGGATACAAAGACTGAGAAGGATCTCCAAAAAGAGTTAGCAAAAAATGATCATGAGAAAGAGACACTTGCTAAATAGATTGTAGAAAAGGATCAGTTGATTGAGAATCTGATGGCACAAGCACCAAGGAAAGGAGATCAAGAATTCATTGCTGCCCTAATGCAAGAAAGCTCACCAGATCTACTAGAGGGCAATAAAAACTTGATGCAGTCTTGGAGACCCTCATGGACCATGTATCTGAGTTTTGAGATGCCAACTCTTCTTAAGGAGGAGATCTAGGAGGAGATGCCTCATGCTGCTAAAGAGGACCTAGAGGCTTTGCAGACTAGACAAGAGAATCACAAGGTTCAAATCCCAAGTTTCTTGCCTAGTAAGCTCACTATCACTTCTATTGAAATTCCAAGCTTTAGGATTTCTACTTCAGTTCAGAATCCTAGTCAACAGGGGCCTGACCTCCATACATTTTTAGAACTTGTTCATGACCCCATTCCAAATTTCTAGCCACCCCATTCTATTCCTATAGAAGAGAAACCTAAGAGGTTTGACTTCCTAAGTGACAGTGAAGCCATCCTGCAGTAGATTAAGCCCCATGAGCCAATTCCTAACGAGACCCTACATATCATAGAATTTCAGGCCACCAGGAAGAGAATGAATCTTGTATTTTAGGTGTTCTCTTTCATGATGATCATGAGGAATGAGTATATTTTCTACATGTTGATGAATTAGGGAAGCAAGGAGAAGGTTAGGAAGCAAGTGAAGAAGGTGAGATCCTAAATGATTCATTTGAGGAGATGCCCTCTTATATTGAGCAAAATGAGGTAGTACAAAATTTACTAATTGAGCTCTCTGATTATGATAAGAAAGATGATATAGTTGCTGCTAACTTAGAACAACAAGATGATTTTGATTTGATAATTGATTATTTATGCTCAACTCTTGTTGATGTTCCTCATCTTCCTAAAAAGGATAATATCTTGCATGTTCTTGAAGAAGAGTTTATGTTTTGGGGGGTTAATGTTGTCCCAGTTATAGAATCAGTGATAGTGCCTATCTACAATAAAGTGGTGGTTGAATCTCAAGAATCATGTTTCCTGAACCACGAGGAGGGGCCAATGATTGTTAAGGACCTGAGATAGTTTGATAGCTTTGATGAGCTATTGTCTATTCCAACTAAAGAGGAGGATGACCCTCTCACTACATAAGAATAAATGGTATGGAAGACTATCATGGAGGGGCAGAATTTTGATCAGCATGCTGAAGACATTCATAAGGTGCATATTGAACAGCAAGAGAGGCTTGGTTTCATACTCTCAAGGGGGTTTCCTACCAGATATCTAGCTTAGGTGGGGTCAATTGGGACATGCATACTCAAGGATTCAATGGATGGTGATGTTAGAAGTCAAGTCCTTGGTGACCAAGAGATTATTCAGTCTTATCAAACTCCTTGGGAAGACATCACCTATGATCTAATCAAGGGTAGTTATCTGGACTACCAATTTCAAAAGTTGATATGCCAGGAAGTTTAGTATGTTTTTATATTCTATCTTCTCATTGTTGGCATCAAATGTGCATAGTATAAAACTCTAAGGAGGATAGGGAGTTATTTCAACAGTCTAGTCAATGGATTTGTTTGACCAGTTTGTTGATACTGGTTAGATTAGAGTAGGGTAGAAGTTTTTGTTTTCTATGTTCCCTAAGTGTTTTAGCACAAGTTTTCTTTTAGCTTTTAGTTTTGAGTTTGGTTTTGGTTAGTAATAAGCCAAAGCAATCTGTCTTAGGCAGTTAGTTTCAGTTTTGGTGGAGAAAAGGAAGGTTTTTTAGGGGGATAGGTTCAGTTCTAGATTATAAGACTTTGTGTCCAATAGATTTAAAGGCAACTAGTCAGGGTGCTTAGTAGGCAAGCACTCAGTTGAGGTCGCTAGAGTGTTATCATATTTTACTCACCTTTGGAGACCTAGTTACTAAATGAGACTAATGTACCCTAGTTTGGATTATTAGGTGATCTTCTTAGATTTGTGTTCATTTCATTGAAAAATGCATGAAAGAGAAAAGAAATTATCTACATCTAAAATTATTACATGTATATGTGCCAATGTCTTAAATGTGCTATACAAAAGGAAAGAACTGAGAGGACCATTTATCCGAGCTCACACAGGCTATGAGCATAGCCATTTTCAAAATTGCATAAATGAGTATAGACATACAGGAAATAATGAACATAAATATTGGGGTACCAAACATTTCCTGGTGATGAAGTCCTAATCCAAGGTGTCCCTAATGTGCTCCTATGATCCTGAACCTACTGAGAAGAGAAGAAGAGATTGGGGTTAGATCCAATGGATCTAAGCGATGTATGGTACCATGATATTTACAAAAATGCATATATGCACTTAGTCATACACTTCTAAAAGGGGTTTTGCTCAAGGCATGTGCACTAAGGAGGCTCCAAAAATAAAAGAAATACCATTGTTTACACTAATGTGTTTTTTCCATGTGCAGATACAGAAGAGGCTAATTCACTGTTGTTTACCTCATGCAGATAATCAAGGTGCTGAGAGGATGGTATCCCTAAAAAGACCATCCTCGAAGCACCATGATTGTCTATACAAAAATAACCCAAAGGTTCTAAAATCTAGATGAATGATGTTGCCCTGTGATGTGGGCTCTATCGGGAAAACCTCAAAGTTCCTCGGTAAAGACCACATCACAAGCCAAGAGAACCCATGATCACCACAAGGAAGCAACTGGATGAAGCAGTATCAGTGGGACACTCAAAGATCATAAAGCCAAATCAAATAAAGCATGGTCAAGGCACTGGTAGAATCAAGGGGGGCATTCATCATCAACAGGTCAAAAGGTACACAAATTTGTATACTAAGGAAGGGTGCACTACAACATAAATGTGCTTCAAATCTGCATTCAATACATTGATGCTATAGCATGAGCATATCTAAACCAGCATGATGAACCAAATTCAGGGGGGCTCAAGTTGATAAATTAGTAACGGGATTTTTAATGATGGCACATCCTCATAAGAAATAGTAAAAAGTAGTGGTATCGTAGTGAGCACCAATAGTACATCATCAAATGGATCCCAAGTCATGTACCATAAGCTTAAATAGTAGCTAGTGTGACAGTAAATAAGAGCCAGAATACCAGTGAAAGTAACAATAGCCAAGCATATGGCTCACGATCTCATAAATCATGATAGTAAACAACAACAAATGATGTCGAGGTCTAAATGCATGACATCTTAAGGTGTGAACACCAATGTTATAAGGATCTATGCTCATAGCCCCAAGACTGGCGATAGTGAACATGTTAATGCCAGGATCCAAATCCTCACGGGATGGCATAAGCAATGGACACATTTTTTAAACACTTTTTCATGGAGGTTAAGTGCCCAAAAAAAAAAAGTGAAAAAAAAATGACTAAGGGGCACAGTACCATTTGTTACAATGAGCCATATCATCATGGCCATGTACATAAAGAGGAAATAAGCAAAAGAAATGACACCCTTGCATAGGCTCATGAGATTCACCATATTAGGGAACCAGACACAACACACTTAGAGTACTAAGAAGTAACAGAAAACACCAAATCCCAAGTTCAAGCATGGGCTATTAAATATATAATGTTAGCAGTTAAATGGTGAATCAAGATGGAATACATGTGATAAATGCCCTGAATTCAAATTACTGTAAACAAAAAATAGAGAACTATTCATTGAATAAGGTGAGCAAATATAGTAAGATAGAATATGGCATGGTGTCAACAACAACTTTCCATAGCAGTGAAGGTAAAACCAGTAGCATGGTGTTATCAAATGATGCCATTACTCCATTAAAAAGGAACCAAATCATAGCATCAACAATAAGAAATGGAATAATAATACATGGCGCCTAGCATGAGCTCATGGGATGTCCATTTGATATATATAGCCAACGTTTAACAAAAGAAAAGCATGGAGGTTGTAACCTCACATTCCATACAAAGATAAGGATTAAATATAGTGAGTAAAAGGGGCACAACATGCAGCCAAGACAAAGAATGTAGCAAGATCAAGTCTTTAAATGCAATGCTGAGAAATCAAGCTACCGTGAATACTATATGCCAATGGGGAGCTCGTGGTTTCTAGGCACTACAAGTCCATGACCTTAAAATCCCAATGCCAAATGGGCTAAGTAGAGCAATATTTTGATGGCGGCAACACCCAAATAGTGAAACATCATGGACATGGTGCCATAGCTCATGGGCTATGTAAACTCGAGCTACTATAAAGAAAAAAGTAAACACAAATTTCACAATAGTAATGCCAACAAATGCCCAAATCTAAGCACGGGTTATACACATATAACTCCAAACCAATGAGCTATAATAGAATTCAGTTTTGCTTCACGACATAGAATGAAAGAATATAATGCTATCAGCCAAATGTTGAATCAAAATGAGATACATGTGATGCCATGGTCAAAGTAATCAAAAGACCTAAGTTATGATCAAATAAAAACATGCCAGCATTCAGTCATGAACAAATATAATGCCATGAAATGCAGTAGTGATCAAACATCAATGCAAGGGTATTGACATAGTTGTAGTGGTGAAAATAATATAAAGCCATGAACTCAAAAGGCTAGTGAACACTCAGAGCCCGTGCCCTAGCTGATATTAAAAGGAATTAACAGTGATGCCCTCGGCCATTGAATACGACCATTTAACAATGATTATCTAGTTCATAAATAGCTCATGGGCTTCGTGATATTTTTAAAATCAAGAATTAACAACAGGAAATACAAAAATAATGCCATCATTTTGAAATCAAATGCAAAGGAAATGGCTAACAGTGCCCTTGAAATTAAAATGAAATGTAGAAATGGAACAAGATCAGTGCCTACCTCAACAATATGACACCATGAAGGCAGAGACTGCAGTGTTTCCAAGTCGGGCCTGAGTTCACAGCCAAGAAGGCCAGTAGAAATGGAAAGTTTCCCACTAGAGCGACAGTGAAGTGTCATTCTTTTGGCATCTTCTTTTGAGTGGTTTTGGTAGAGAAAATGATTAATAGGTTTTCCCTTTTCCTCTATGGATTAGGTCGAGAACCTTATTAATTATTATTTTATTTGTATGTTCACCAATATTCATTGGATGTATTTTTTTATTTTGTAATTATTAAATGCGTTCTCCCCTTAATGGGGTCGAGAATTATTTAGTAATTTAATGAATTAATTTTTTTTAAATCCACATGTGCTAAGAAATCCACATTAATTTGTCATAGAAGGGGGTAAAAAATTCAATTGTAAAAGTCATTGCATATTTTATTGTAAATTCTGACAATGGTATTTTTATAAACCATTGTCAAAATACTATTTTAAGCACATGACTTGGAGAGGACAGGGTTATTCCTTTGACCATCTTTTTTAAGTTTCCTACTTTTCCGCTACCCCCTATAAACTCGGGAAACTAGCATCCAAGTTTATGAGGCATCTTCATGGGCATGTTTGGAGAGTTTTCCATTTTTAGGAGGTTGAGGGGTTTCATGTAGATTCCTATAGGTTTTCTTGTTATACCTCTCACTTGTGTGATTGAGGGGAGCTCTTTATTCTTTTCTCTCTGATATGAGTGTTATAGCTCTAAGAGAGACATCTTGTACTTAGCTTCTTTTCAGTAATACAAATTGATCCTTCTTGTTCCCTACAGTTTTCGAGTTCTTCTTATTGAATCTTGTGCAAGATTATTGTGATGTTATTGTATCCTTAGTTTGCATGTTGATCCAATTGAATGTTCAAAAATTTGTCTTGGCTCTATAGTGTTAATTTGTGTGCAAACTGAAAAATCAAAATTGTGGAAACATCTTCCCTTCTCTGTGTTTCAAGTACCCTATTTCTTTAAGGAGTTTAAGGCGGTATAATCAAGTTGTGAAGTGTAGTTTTGTCTTTATTTTTGCAGTAAGCTTAATTTAGTTGTGGATCTTATATTGTTCGGTGAATCGCCTAGTTTTAGTTTTAGTTTCATTTTCATGCACTCTCTCTCCCTTTTCCTTCAAAGTTCAGTTAAGTTTAAGGTGATTCAAGGGGAACCCAACCCCTAATCTAGAGGTCTACTCTTGGATAGGTTACCCATAGCCTGAGTGTAATCCCATGTTTCACAAGATTGCTAAGTCCTACACTTAGCCATACTCAGGTGTAATCCTTAGTGACAACACTCACCTAGGGAAAGGTCTCAAAATAAACAAAACTCATTTTATTACCTCCATACTGACTATGTACAGTTTACATTGTACATTGACTCCACTTCCATGTCCCAAAAGGCTATGATGAACACACGGTGATATTTTACGAGGGAGTAATTTTAAAACTACTTCCTATGTACATGCCAGTGGACTGGGTGAAGTAAATAAATTAACACAGAACAAACTAACTTAGTTATAGACTCACAAAAATTTACAAACATGAAGGAAAAAACTTATACAAACAAGATTTCACAATACAAATGTAATACTACTCTATTAAATTCAACTAGTGCAAAAGCACAGTCAAAATGTGGTATAACTATCTGAAAGTGTACTTGAGTACAATATAAAAAATGTTCCTCTAGGTATCCAACCTCAAGATTTAAGATTTTTTGGAGGGTTAAATACTCCTATTCCATGTGTGTAAGGAGGGTGAGGTCTTCACATGACATAATTCCTTTATTTAGCCTACTAGGGTAAAAGTTGTCAAGCAACTTTACAAAGTTGCAAAAGTTGTCATGACAACTTTTTGACAACTTTGCACTTTTTACATTTCTTGCTATCCAAAGCACTACACTATATATAGAATGAAAATAAAACATAGATTAGACCAATTTAGTATTAATTTTCCCTAGTCCACATATTTTGGTGTCTTTTTTCATATTAGACCTAGTTTTACCTACTTAGGTTCTTCAACCAACCAAGTACACCCTAAGACTAACTAAGACTCAAACTTCAAAAACTTAATCACCATTAACCTAACAAGCCAAAAACATTACAAAGATCCTCTAGGAGTCTTTCCTAACTAATTGACTTGGCTAGGGTCAATACAAGACAAAATTTGTAAGGAACTTAACTAGTACCTTAGGTTCTCTTGCACTAATGGGGTAGTTAAATTTGACCCTAACTACCCTCTAGAAGCTTCCTAGACCCTCCAAAACCTTACTTGAAGTTAACCTGCGAGTTTATCCAACCTTGACCCATCTAGAAACTTCCTAAACCTTGTGATAAGCATTTGAATTCTATAGGTTAACCCTTTAGTTGGTGTCATACCTATCCTAGTTAAAAGGCTTAGTCATGTCAACACCTCATACACCCATGTATCAAGTGATGCTACATAAATTACAACCCATTCACAAATAACATGACTAAACATAAATCACATTTACTAGTTTAAATACAAACATTCAACAACATATTCAAAAATAAAATACAAGAAAATGAGGTTCCTGTCTCTTCACTTGACAAAACCTTGGTTTTACTGTTAAACATAGATTCACTCTTTATTCCTCACATTTAGAACCATGGTCAATCTCCTGTACACTCATTGCAAACATAAGTAGTCTAAGAAATCACCATAATAACATAGAGAAGTAAATGATATAATCAAACACACATCAAATAGCACTTTCATTTTAATAATTCATTGTAACATAATTCAACATTTGCATTTGATCCCAATATGCATAAACATGTATTCTTGAATCAATTTGCATCATAAACATCTAGTATTTTCATCATACTGCATCATCAAATCATAATCCTAAACATAGGTGTATTTGGATCAATCATCATAAAGAAAAATAAGAATACTAACCAACAAAATCAAGGTGTAGAATAAACATAATAGGATTTATCAATCCTCAAATAATAACATATCTTCACTACATCTAAATATCTCAAAATCAAAGTATCAACTAAAGATTCTAAACTAGAAATTAGTTTTGAACAATGATGGGCTAGGGTAGGCCTCATAGAAAAATAATTGTAAACATCATATCGAGCCACGCAGGGCTATAACCATAGTTAACCATAGTAGTCTTAGCAAAAATATTAAAAGAAAAATGGTAATAACAACCCCTATGGCTAGAAAAAATGTTAGGATGACAGCACATGTGAGGGAGCACCAATTTCCTTTCCCCAACTGCTTCGACAACAAAATCTCTGCTCATTCTTCATTGAGGAACTTGAAGAGTTCTTGAGCATTGTCCTCCTCAACTAGGTTACCTCTAGAAGCCTTACCTTGCAACAAGCAGAGAGTGGTGGTGGAGGCATGCATAACCTTAAGTGCAAACTTTCTCACATCCGTTAGGAGGTTGTTCATAACTACCATCTCCTCCTTTAAATGCTTGGCACATAATTCCAAGCTCTCAATTTGATGTTTGATAGTTCACACCACACCATCAACACCAAATTTATCTTTGTCGATCCCATCCACCACGCATTACTCAGATTCAGTAAAGGGGACATTGGGGGGGGGGGGGGGGGGGGGTGGGGTTGTCTTTGTCTTTATTGTTCAGCGGGGGCCAAGGAGGGGAAGGGGGATTACTAGAGGGGGTCGGGAAAGTGTTCTTCACAATACTAAGCACTTCCTTGTAGGATGAGTCACCATTAGAATCATTCACAACATCCTTTTTACTATCAGTACCAGCCAAGGAATCCTCATTATTTTCCAAATCATTAATGGCTTTCTTACTCTGCTCCTTAGCCAATCTACTAGAGCGACAATTTTATCACTGTTGTGTGTCCTCATCACTATCATAGTCAAGGTTATGGGTATTATTTTTAGCCTTTTTAGTAGGGAAAGATTCAGGATCAACCATGGACTCCTTACATTTTTTGTCACCCAAGGTTTCTAGGATGGGCTAGTCTTTAGAAGAGACAGGGCTCACATCAAGATCAAACATGTTATACATTACATAGCTATAATTCTGCATTGCATCAAATAGACAAAGCAACTTATGCTTATTCAACTTCCTCAAACAATTATGTTTCTATTTATCCTTTTCTCTTTCATACAACTTTTAAAAACTTCACTGTGACGCATCTTGATTATTTTATTTAATGAAACAACCTTGTTATTTTAGTGTTGTTCACTAATCACGTAAATTAATAGTTTCATCTTTTATTATGCCTTTTTTTAATTTTTATTCTTAAATCCACATCTAGTCTGAATTCTACTTTTATTATATAATTGTAAAGAACTATATATCTATATTCTATATAAAAATTATAAATTTTTAATTTTAATTTATAAATAAAATTTATATATTCATTCTTTTAATTTTACTAATTATATGTGTATGCTTATCTACATAAGACAATGACTTTATCTCTACACAACTCTTGTCTACAATTGTAATCAATTATAAAACATGTTAAATCAAACTATTGTGAAGCTTGTATTCATTAAGATTTACACATTTCATTTAATTCATAAATGCACATATATATTAAATAATAGAGATAATGATGTCAATTACTTTACCAACCAACCTAAAATAAACTACTAAAAGCTATACTAAATAATCAAAGAAATAAAAGCATACTCACATATTCACAAACTACAAAACATTAATTATTTATCAAGAAAAAAATAACCAATCAATATATCTAGAGAATGATGGCCCATAAGAAACAAAACCAGAACCAAAAGAAATATTAAAATGTTTCAAAAAAGACAAAACATTCCAAGTAATGAACAACCATGTTAAAAAAAATTTAAACAAAATTGAACTTATTTCATAAATAAATATATTTATTTATTTCGATTAGTCAGATTACTAATAGTATAAAAGTTTGATGACTACTCGTACCTGACTTTATTAAAAACTAATAACTAGTAAGTTCCCTAATACCTATAATTTAATATATCTACATGTAAAGGTATAAACATAAGTATTTATTAACTAAGAAAAACACTTAGAATCTAAATCTAGATGAACAAGATCTATTTCTTTAGCATTTAGGGAAACTCTTATTGAAAACATAAAGTGAAAGCTATTATTTAAAAACCATAGGGAATGAATGTGATACTTCTTTTAGAATATAATTATAATTTCTTTATATAGGTATGGCTCTTATAATGTATATGTGATTTGAAAAGAGCCAATATTAAGGTACAATGGAATAACTAGATATTAAAAGGAGTCAATTGAAGTCATGTTTACTTTCTTTATGTAAGTATATTGCCAAAATTAAAATAATTAACATTTGTGGTAAATAAGCCATTCTCATTTAAAATATTAAATAAGATTCCTAAACCATATGTACCTTTTAAGTATTTAGCCTAGATCAAAGGCTAATGCAATAAATTCACAATGTAAAAAGAGGATCTTAAAATATTCTTAATCTCACGTTATATCATTAGTCTGATTTGAAAGAGTCGCTTTATATAGAGTAGAGACAAACAATAATTTTCCACATATCAATCATCCTACAAAAGTTTGTTTAATGTATAATATTGAGTAAAGTCTCTAAAGTAGAGTAGCTCAAAGCTATTTGTGCTAGAGCCAACTAATAAAATCAGTTTATTCCATTTTTAAAAAAGATAAAGAAATATTGGTCTCATTCTTAAACCTTTTGGATGGAACATTTTGTGATAAAACTAATATGAAATAAGGGGCATGCATAATTATACTACTTTTTTTTTTTTTGTGTGTATTTTTTAATTGAAAGAAGAGAAATTATAGATACATAAGAAAAGTTTTGTTGCATAAGATCATAACTTTACAAATACATAAGATCACAGTTTTGTTACAATCAACAAATTCTTGGGAGTACGATATCGTTTCAAAATGTATATTTATCCTTTGTATGTTATTGTTATACAATTTTAAGCTTCTATTCATTTAGTTGTTATTGTTGATCAACTCAATTAGTTGTTTCTATTTCTTTTTGTACTTTTTATCCTCCCAAGTCCTTTCATAGAGAGGTTCATTTCATTTCAAACATCTTTTTCAATCTTATTGGATTAGGATTTGGTTAATTTAGTTTAGTCAATTTGCTTAAAATTATTTAGAGTGATTTTTTAAAATATCATTTACGATTAATTATATATGTAATAATTTTTGGCAAAATTATTTTTTCTATTGAGTATAATAAATAGAGCATTTACATCAGTGAGATTTCACCATAACAAAATAATAGGCACCTGTTAAGGAGATCAGTTTACGAAGGGCATTACACCAATTTATGGAGAATAGTTACCTATACTTTCAGTTACAAAAATAACATTTATAATATTTTTCAACTTAGATATCCATACTATCCACCCATGCAATCCATCCTTGTGGCCCTTCATTCCATTTAATGACCTTGTCATTTTTAGCAAAAACTCTTGGACGTGGAGGATTAACAGCTGCAGGTAATATAGCCACTAGGTTGGCCAAAACTAATATATGTGTGTGTGTGTGTGTGTATGTATGTATGTATGCATGCATATATATATATATATATATATATATATATATATATATATATATATATATATATATATATATATCTATCTATCTATCTATATGTATGTATGTATACATGTGTATATATATGCATATATACACATGTATATATGCATATATATATACATGTATACATGTATACATATGCATATATACACATGTATATATGCACATGTGTATATATAATTATATAGATTTTTCTTTATTTAAAGTTTGTGATATACATGTCTGTATTGATTAAATATATAGATTAAATTTCATTATTATTATATATATATATATATATATAGACACATGCACATGTATATATATATATATACATATATACATACATAAATGTATATATATGTACATGTATATATATATGTATGTATATATATGTATATATATATATACATGTGCATGTATATATATATATATATACACACACACACATGCACATGTATATATATGTATACATGTGCATGTATGTGTGCATGTATGCATGTATATATATAAATATATACATGTGCATGTATGCATGTATGTGTGCATGTGTGCATGTATATATGTATGTATACATATATGTACATGTGTATAGATAGATTTTTATGTATACATTGTGTATGTACATAAGACCTAGATAAGACTAATTATGTACCTAATAAGACCTAGAGATAAGACTAATTAAGACTAATAAGACCTAGATAAGACTAATTAGACCTAATACTTGACTAAGAAGACATAATTATATACCTAAAATTAGACCCCTTGAGTAAATTATGACCCATTAAGACCTAATTTTTAACCTATTACTTGACCTAATATGAGTAATAAGACCCAAATTAGGACCTGATATCATTAATAAGATGGGCCTTAAAGACGTAATTAGACCTAATACTTGACCAATTAACACCTAATAAGACATGTGTAACTAGTCTCAAGTATACCTAATATGAGTTTGAGGACCCCTTAAGACATAATTAGACCTTTAATTAAGACTAATTAACACCTACTATCATGAGTAATAGGACCTGCTAGTACACCTAATATGAACAATATGATCCCTTAGGCATAATTAGACTAATTAACCCAACCCATAACAAGACCTTTAAATTATACCTAATTTTATACTATTTAATTTACTTTTAAATACATGTGAGTAATACATACCTAATATAAGTAATAGGAACTAATATTGAATAGTAATAATGCCTACTTAGGGACATATTTATGAACTTAGTAGGACCCCTTAGACCAAATTAGTCATAATAGCTTTCCCTAATTATCTATGTAATATGAGTAATAGGACCCCTTCTAACCTTGTAATTAGATTGAATTTAAAGACTAATTAACACCTAATATATACTCGAGTACTACATGACCCTTTAAGACCTAATTAGACTCAATACATGCTTAATATGAGCTATTAAGATCAAAGTAGACCTATTAGTTCACCTAATTAGACCTGCTTAGATGCAATTAGACCTATTAGGACATGATAATTCCTAGTTATCTAGCTCTATTTTAAGAGGTCTATGATAGGTTATATGACCCCTTAAAACCTTTTAGGACCTAATTAGACCCAATTAGATGTATTACGACCTAATTAGACCTAGATAAGACCTATTACAATGGAATTAGACCTAATTAGCACCTAAATAGGCCCAATTAGACCTATTAGGACCTAATTCAACCAAATTAGACCTATTAGGACCTAATTTGATGAAGGGTACTCCCCTTAATACCACAAACACATAACAGAAATAGAGAAACAACAACAACAATATGCAAGAACAGAAAATTGGCTTCTTATTATCTCCACAAATGTGGAATTACAAACTTTCAGAATTACAATATGCAAAGCCACATGGGCATTCCCTTACAATATTCTGTAGGACAAAGCCTCGAATCAATACCCAGATCTACTACTCCGAACTGTCCTAGACAACACTACGGGCCTTCTTTATATATGCATTTTTCCACCACCCAAGAAGGTTCCAGAAATTTAACCCGAAGGGCTGACCAAACTTAGAATTATTTTATTTTTTAATTTATTACATCAAAGTCGGCTCAAAATAACTTTTGAAACCCGAACAAAAATTTTGAAGGAAAATTATTTTCTGCCATTTCAGGTGGCCCGACTTCCAGAGACCATAAGTCATCACCAATTGACCCAATTGACTATTATAACCCCATTTTAGAAATGTCACGAAGCGCTCTATAGGCTTAACTTGTGCAAGCGCCCGTCACCCAAATTTTTGACCTCATTCGGGGCCTCTAAAGCCTTCAAAACTAAGTTCAAAGTTTCTGTACCCTGCTACCAATACTAAAAATCTTCAATATCTTCAAAACTAGACCTGATCTAGCCATGAAACTTTACTAGCAGATTGATATGACTGAGATGAACCTCCACATGTAAAATCAGAACATTCTGAGATTTATGACCAACTTACTAAAAACAACAAGTTTCCATAAATAGTAGCTCTACACAAGATAGCCCTTATTGAATACAAAAACATAAATATTTTTGGGTGATGTAAGATTGCTCTTACACCCAGGATGCTCCTGCATCAGACACCCGGGGTAATTTGAGAAGTGACCCCGTTATGACTTAGGTGTACAGAGGAAAACCAAGACGGTTAACCTCCTCCTTTGTTAGCCATGATGAATCTTCAATAGGTCATCCTTTCCATTTGACCAAATACTCTTCATATGTCATGTTCCTTGTGCTTCTGCCAACACGACTATCCAGTATGTCTTCAATCTCTTTGATATCTGAACTAGTTGCTGGAATACTCCACTGTGCTACTGTAACCTCATCTTCAACACCTCCTTCATGATACTCTATCAAATCTAAAATGTTAAACACTGGTGAAATGTTCAGCTTAGTAGGCAATTCTACCTCATATGCATTTCCTGAATCATGCTTCTTCAGTATCTTACATGGCCCAAACTTCTTCATTTTCAACTTGTTATATGTACCAACTAGAAATTGCTCCTTCCACAAATGAACCATGACTTCATCTCCAACTTGAAATTCCTTATGCCTCCTTTTCTCATCTTCCTTACCCTTATACTGTGCATTCATCTTAGTAATATGCTTCCTCACCTCCTCATGGATGTTCCTCAAGTGTTCTGAAAAATCCTTAGCTTCAACACTACTTATTTCTCCTTTATCTATCTTTCTCAACTCAAATGCATTTCTTGGACTACTCCCATATACAATCTGGAATGGTGATTTACTAGTGCTCCTATTGATAGAATTATTATATGCAAATTCTGCCTATGGTAAAATTAAATCCCATCCTGTTGGCTTATCTCCAACCAAACATCTCAAAAAAATTTCCAAACTCCTATTCACCACCTCTGTCTATCCATCAGTCTATGGATGATGCGATGAACTGAACTTCAAAACTGTCTTCGACTTCTTCCACAATGTATGCCAGAAATATCCAATGAACTTAGTGTCTCTATCTGAAACTATGGTCTTTGGCAAACCATGTAGTCTCACTACTTCTCTGAAAAACAATTCTGCTACATGAATAGCATCATTAGTCTTCTTGCAAGGAATAAAATGTGCCATCTTTGAAAATCTATCAACTACCACAAAAATTGAATCATGTCCCTGTTGTGTCCTTGGTAAACCAAGAACAAAGTCCGTACTGATATCCTCCCAAGGTTTCTCTTGTACAGGTAATGGCTGATACAACCCTATATTCTGCTTCACTCCTTTCACCATCTGACATACACTACAACTCTGTGCAAATTTCTTGACATCTTGCTGCAACTATGGCCAATAATAATTCTCAATAACCAAAGAAAAGGTTTTATCACGACCAAAATGTCCAGCCAGTCCTCCGTTATGCTTCTCCTTGATGAGATTCTCCCTCATAGAACTTCTTGGAATGCACAACTAACTCCCTCTGAATAGCATATCATCGTGAATGATGAAATCCAGCCACTTCATTTTGTCTAGAGTAATAGGTTCTTTACAAGCTTTCCAAGCTTCACCAAAATCAAGATCCTTTGGATACAAATTCTTGAGTTAATCTTTAAACACAACCACCTCAATCTGCATCTCTGTCAGCAATAGTTGTCTTCTGCTAAGCACATCTGCAACCCTGTTAGACTTTCCACTTTTGTGTTTCAAAACAAATGTATAACTCTGCAAAAACTCAACCCATTTCAAATATCTTTGATTCAACTTTCCTTGACTATTCAAATATTGCAAAGCTTGATGATCAGTATACAAAAGAAACTCCTTAGGAATCAGATATTGTCTCCATTTCTTCAATGCTTGAACTATAGCATAAAATTTCTAATCATAAACAAAATATTTTTTCTTGGCATCATTTAACTTCTCATTGAAATAAGCAATAGGTTTACCTTCTTGGCTCATAATAGCTCCTATTGCAGTACCACTAGCATCACAGTCTACTTGAAACACCTTATTAAAATCTGGAAGTGCTAAAATAGGTTGTTCTGTAACTTTTTGTTTCAACAATTGAAAACTCTTTTCTGCCCCATTAGTCCACTTAAACTCTTTTCTATCCCCTCTCATTGTTTCAGTCAAGGGACCACAAATACTGCTAAAATTTTTGATAAACTTTCTGTAAAAACTAGCTAGACCATGAAAAGATCTTACTTCGGTAGCACTCCTTGGATTAGGCCATTCAAGGATAGCCTGTACCTTCTCTAGATCCATTTTTAGACCTTTTGTTGAAACTACAAATCCCAAATACACTAACTCTTTCTTCACAAAACTGCACTTCTTCAAATTAATCAACAATTTCTCATCTCTCAGCTTCTCAAACACCATATGAATATGCATCATATGCTCTTCCAATGTCTTACTAAAGATCAAAATATCATCTAGGTACACAATGACAAACTTACCTAAAAATTCTTTCAGAACCTCGTTCATGAGTTACATGAAAGTGCTCGGTGCATTGGTTAGCCCAAAAGGCATGACTAACCACTCATATAGTCATTCCTTTATCTTGAAGGTAGTCTTCCATTCATCTCCTTCTCTAATCTGAATCTGGTGATATCCACTCTTCAAATCCATCTTTGAGAAATAAACAGCTCCACTCAAACAATCTATAATATCATCCATTCATGGCAATGGAAACCTATACTTGATTGTGATCTTGTTTATTGCTCTAGAATCTATACACATCCTCCATTCTCCATTCTTCTTTGGTGGTAATACCACTAGTATAGCACAGGGACTCAGACTCTCTCGAATCAATCCCTTCTATAATAACTCATGTACTTGTCTATTCAACTCTTCACTTTTTGTTGGTGTCATTCTGTGTGCTACCTTGTTTGGAAAACTAGCTCCTGGAATCAAATCCATCTAATGACTGATCTTCCTTACTGGTGGTAATCCATCAAGTACATTATTAGATACAATATCCTGAAACTCATTCAACAAATCTACAACCTCTACAGGTACATCCTCTATTTCCTCTTTACCAGCTTTTAAAATTAAAGCAAAACAAACATGCTCATGCCTCATACCATCTAGGAATTTTCTTCCATCAATAAATGTTATTCTTGCATTACCACATACCTTTTCTTCAATCTCCTTCAATGGCTTTAGCTTATGTCGCACTCCATCCTTTGTCAGGGAATAGGTATTCGCAGGACCATCGTGTACAACACATCTATCAAACTACCATGGTCTACCCAAAAACATATGTCATGCATCCATAGATATGATATCACATAGTACCTCATCTTGGTACCTGCCAATCTTGAACTTTACTAGGCACTGTTCACTAACCATGACCTTGTGGTCATCCTGTACCCAGGCAATTCAATATGGATGTGGGTGTTTCTATCTCTTGAGCTTCAACTTTGTCACCATCTCTTCTGACACCAAATTGTCAGTGCTTCCACTATCAATAATCACATTATAGCATTTTCCCTCACACTTGCATCTAGTGCGAAACAGGCTCTTCCTTTGTTCAGGTTCATTCTCACCACTTAGCAGGACTCTTCTGTTAATCAATGTTTCTCCTCTTTCAACATCTTCTGAATTTGATGATCTCGCATCTTCATCTACATGTGCAACTCTGGCCTAGCCTTCATTCCTCCTATCTATCCTTCCTTGGCATTGAGGACATTCAAATGCCCTATGACCTTCTTCTCCATAGTGAAAACATGTTCCATGGAAGCCTCCTCTTCCTGAACCTTGTCCTCTTCCTCTTCCTCTCTGATATCTATTGTTCTGATCTTGGAAATGATTGAAATTATTTCCTCTCTGATTTTGACTGCTACTAGCCTTATCCTTCTTTTTAGATCTTCATTCCAGCCTCTATATGACCGTCCACCAGATCATCTATTGCGACCTCTTCCATTTTGTCTGCTCTCAAACTTCTTGTTCAGCTTTTCCTCCACTTTTACGGCAAACTAGTATGCCTCTTCAATACTGTTCATTCGAACTAGATTCAACTCCTCCTAAATGCTGGGCCTCAACCCATTAAGGTAATGAGCAACTTTCTCCTTATCAGCTTCCGCATGGCCTGTTTTGATGAGGATTCGATAGAACTCCTTTGTATACTCCTGAATAGATCATCCCACTTACTTCAAACTTTGCATTTTCTTTAGTAGGTCAAGCTCATAATCAACAGGGATGAACTGTCACTTCAATTTATCCACCATCCGATCCCATCTTGTGATTTTATCTTTCCCTCTTCTATTTCACTCCAATTGAATCTCTTTCCACTAGATCTTCGCATGACCTTTCAGTCTAGCCTTCACGAATTTGACCCTATCAGGATCCTCAATATCTTCATACTCAAATATTCTTCACATTCATTAATCCAGTCGATCAACTCCTCTGGGTTAAGATTTCTTGAAAATGTAGGAACCTTAATCTTAGGTCTTTTCCCAATCTTGGAAATGGCTCAAAAAAGTCTTTCTTCCTCCTGGTTCACAACTTCAACTTTTCCTTCTTGATCTTCTTCTTTAGCTTCATCCTCACTTTCATCTCTGACATTAAGATTCATTCCTCTGCAAATCCCCTCTTGCAATTCTCACACTTGTCTCTAGAGTGCTCTAACCTCAGGTGTTACAACACCACCTCTTCTGCCACGTTCCCTTTGTGGAGGCATTTTTGCAATGCGCACTGAAACCCTAACCATGGTCCTGGTGCAAACTACCTCACAGTCGGTGATCTATTTACACACTCAGGAACTCCTACTCTGATACCACTTGATGAAGGGTGCTCCCCTTAATACCAAAAACATATAACAAAAATAAAGAAACAACAACAACAATATGCAAGAACAGAAAATTAGCTTCTTATTATCTCCACAAATGTGGAATTACAAACTTTTAGAATTACAATATGCAAAGCCACATGGGCATTCCCTTATAATATTCTATAGGACAAAGCCTCGAATCAATACCCAGATCTACTACCCTGAACTACCCTAGACAACACTACGGGCCTTCTTTATATAGGCATTTTTCCACCGCCTGAGAAGGTTCCAGAAATTTAGCCCTAAGGGCTGACCAAACTTAGAATTTTATTTTTTTTCAATTTATTACATCAAAGTCGGCTCAAAATAACCTTTGAAACCCGAACAAAAATTTTGAAGGAAAATTATTTTCTGCCATTTTAGGTGGCTTGACTTTTAGAGACCATAAGTCATCACCAGTTGACTTGATTGACTATTATAAACCCATTTCAAAAATGCCACGAAGTGCTCTATAGGGTTAATAGCTTGATTAGCATTAGGGATGACATTCATGGTACCACTCCCTATGCCCCAGATATTATAGAGGCCATACTTGAGAGAAAGAGACAAGAGGTTGGTTCTGGTCTTTCTCTTAAGGAGGTACAGGCTTTAGTGCCTAAAGTGACCCTAAAAGGGGAAGTTTTCCCATCTTATGCAGATAAAAATTATGTGAAAGGGAATCAGGTTACCAGGTGTGAGGATCCTGCTATATCAGCATTGATATACCCTAGATTTCTAGCTGCTCATGGTCGTTATCCGAATAATGACTAGATTCCACTGTACTTTGCACAGTAGATTTTTATTGAGGTTCATTTAGGTCATGCTGTTAATTACACTAATTTTCTAGCACATCTAGGAAAAGGGCATGGTAGGTTTGCTGATAGAGATGCTTATCATTGATCTAATCGACAGAGACCAATACATAGGGCCATTATTGGTCAGAGGGCACCTACTATAGCTCCTTCATTGGGCCATGTTGCAGATGATGTTATTTGTAGCACCCAGCTTTGAGCTATGATTGATAGTGTGGGGGACATTACAGCAGCTGCCACATCCATATCTAGTGATCAGGTTGGTCAGTACCTGATGTCTTGACGACACTCCAAATCATCAGGTGGAGCATCTGCTAGCAAGACCACAGATAACATGTATACTTTAGTAGGCATCCCTTCACTTTCTAGCCTAGAGGGACTTACATGAGAGATGACACGTGTGACACTAACTAGCTTGGCTACAGATCTATTGGATGCATATGCATTTATAGCAGCAGAGCATGTTATCCCCATATCAAAGGTTAGATCTCATGTGGGTACTATCAGATACACTCAGCCACATCCTTCTCACCTAGACTGTGGACATAGTGGTAGTGCTCATGAGGATCCACCTACTGATCACTCTATTACTGCATAGGGAGAGGCACAACGTACAGACCTTTCAGTCAGTACAGGGAATCAGTTCTCTGATGTTGGCCTTGACGATGTTGAGTTCAGCATGACCACTATAGGTTATCTAGATTTGTTGACACATGATGATACAACTTCCATGGCATCTTATCTAGTTAGTCCATTGCATTCATCATTAGAGAGGCGTGTGTAGTCTACTCATGTTGCAGATGCAGATTTTAGCTTGGACTAGACACATCAAAATCTTGATACCTTGGTTCATAGGATTGAGGCCAGGGAATCTGAGTACTATCAGTTTCCACCACCTACACAGGTATAAATCAGATTATATACATGTATTTTTAATGTTACAATTAAACTTTAATTTATTTTCAAAATTTCAATCAATTGAAATTTACATGCACATGCATGTATATATATGATATATATTTTTTGTCTACCAAGATATGCCCCTTGTTACTCCTTCTTTGGGTACTGATCATGTATGTCATCGGGACTCACTCGATGATGACATCAGTAGTGGACAGGTGAGTTTTTCATTTATTATCTATGTTCCACACACTTTATAACATGTTTTCTTGTACAATGTTTATATATTTTAATTTATATATATCTCTTTCTTTGTAGGGATCTACACATCCTTCAAAGCATGATAGTCACTCTGGGTGTGATCGCTTAGTGAGGAGTCGACATGATGAGTCATAGGGACATTCATATTTGATTAGAGACATATTTCATATTATATATATATATATATATATATATATATATATATATATATATATATATATATATATTCACATGTGTTTGATGAACTATATTTCATTTCTAGACTCTACATGACCGATTGATGTGTTTGATGTTATATTTCATTTCTAGACGGGCTTTTGATAGAATATTTGACACATGATTGATTCATATGTTTCATATTTATAGTACTTGATCTACACACATGATTGGTGTTTCATGCATGTTATATATATACTTTCACTCTAGATACGTGTGCGTGTGATGAACTTGTAAATTTTCAATACTTTCAATAGATTACATACACATACATGTACATGTTTAATTTAAATTTGATGAACTTGATTTCAATAGATTACATACATGAATGATGTTTGATTGTACACATGTTTATTTAATGAAAGTTATGAATGATGTAAATTTGACACATGTGACAACTATATAATTGAGGTCCCTAGATGTTTCATTGAAACTTATATATTTAAATGTACATTCGATAATAGTTGTGCACGTACTTTTAATTTAATGTTTTTGTACTTCAAGTAGATTTTATATTTAAAACATGCATGTCCTAATGTAACACATGCAAATTCAATACATACACACATTAATATTCCAAAGTTAGAGTACTTCATATTCAAGTAGATAATTAATATTTCATAGATCTACTTGTAAGACATAAATTTGAGATCTATATATATATTCTTAATTTTTAATTTAATTCAAGCTCCATTCACTATGGGCACCAGTAGGAAAGAATGGAGCTAAGAAAACCTCTGGTCTTGCCCATGAAAATTTTTGTTCAAATCATATTTCATGCATGATTTAGTCCACATCAAGTGGTTCATCTCTCTCTCGAATAACATTTAATATTCTCTCATGGTCATCAGTATCAAGTCTCCACTTATGAATGCCACGTCCCATCACAGGAACAAGAGATAGGATAGTGTCAATTACAAGATGACTATATTGATAAAACTTATTGTTAGGTTGATAATCAATAAAATGAATCCCATGTTTAAGTATTTTGGTTTTCTTCAAATATGTTCCTTGCACGACAACTGAACCTGCACAATGTGTTCCTCAATGTTAAATATATAGATACATGATAAATACTAACCATATATAAAAAAACTTAAATACAGTACTAGAACCTATGGGAAACATAATTCCATCGCTTGTTTCATTCTATGTTAGCTTCATCCTCTCCTTGCAGCAACATAATAAATAGTAACTAACACCTTCCACATTTCTAGGCTCTGCTACTACTACAAAAATATGTCCTGCATTTAAAGTGAACTTTTAATTTTAGGAACTTGTAAATATAAATTAAATAAACTTTATTTAAATAATTGAGTTTATGAATCCTTTTTAAAAACATGTACATGTAAACACACATGTACCAATTTTGATCAAACCTAAAATATGGTCATAATCTGTAGAAATCAATGGAATGTCATCAAAGCTTTCATCTTGAACGTCATTTGTGTTTGTAACATCTAGTGGAACCAAATTCCATTCATTAACATATCCACATTTTTGGTTGATACATTCATCATAGTTTTCAAAAATGTAGTCATAACAAAAGCATGAATAATCTCTAGTGTACAATGACCACACATTACTATCCGTACTCATAACTGAATGTAGGGATCTTGTTTTGTCTACTCTCTTGCATCCATGGATTGATCTTCTATCAACACTTGAACAATAGAGAGGTCACATGTAAAAATTAAAGACATATATTATAAGTTAACTCAAACAATGATCAATAAATTTAAAATTAGTACCTTTTACCTCCTAGAATACTTAGAAGGGTATGACTCGATCTGATGGTGATGATGTGTTATCATGATTTGGCACCATAAAATGCATCTTGCACCACTCAACTACATCATGAGCATTATTTATACGATATCCCTAATAGTCCATTTGATACTTTCTTAAAGCATGTTTAATACAAGCTCCAACACCATCATGCTCTCCCTTTCCATGTCCACTCTCAAAGAAACTCCAAATATTTGGTATCTTTTGGTATCAATGATATCTACATAGTGCGTAAAATGGCCTTGCTGATTTAAATTGTGCTGCACATCCATCAGACCAAACAAAATGCTTTTCAATTTTGATGCCTTTGTTTTCCAAATATCCAAAAAATGTCTTAAAGCAATGCTCGACAAAATGTATGTCATGTTCTTTATCATCACTAATGTAAAAGTGATATTCTTTCTTTATGACTCATGCTTCATATGTACTTTCAACACCATCCAAATCTAATTGTGCATGTCGATAAGACACATGTACCATGATGGTCACCTACTCTGTATAGTAGTATTCTACTTGAAGTTGTTTTTCAGATACAAAGGAGTAGTTCTCTGCAAAATCAACAACCGATAAAATCGTTCCAACTAGAAAAAATTCTTTTTGTATTAGGAATTTTTCTGCTTGCCATTTAGCAAAAAAAACATGTCGTATGTATGGTTGAATCAATTTACGAAAATTCTCCATAAATGTTGCAACAGGTATCTTGTCTTCTACATATTCCAACCTTGTTGATTCTTTCCTGACTTTTGTTTTAGACTTTATGTACTTGTATCTCTTACATTTTATCATCCTCGCCATTTCAGTATCTTCAAGTCTCCAAGGAAATTTAGCCAAATCCCCGCATGTTTGACAAGTTCCTCTTATGCAATCTATTTCAGGTATTTCACGATCAATTGGTTTGTTACATAAGATTGATGTTATGAATTGACTTGGACGTTTAGGAAAATCATTTTGAGAACCACCACTTTCTTCTATCATCTTTCTAAACCCTTGGTAGTAGAGATCAAATTCAATGTGATATCGACAACAACAAGTTTCAAAAGATTTATTTATCTTTACAAAAAATGGCTTTAATCTTTCAAACATTGTTTGTCCAATCTTAATGTCAGGATTTGAGTTACAAAATGAGAGATACAATTCATGCTATGTGGTGTCCAACCAATGTTTTGTGTGTTGGAAATATTCCTTAGGCCCAGTCCTCTTCTTGATAATGTCTCTTGTATTTGGTGAAGTACGAGTATGATCAGTCCAAAATGACATAACTAAGTTCCTAATTGTTTCATTAATTCTATCAGACCGAGGAGCTCTACACATTAGTGCCCAATTACCTTCCAATGTAGTATCATCCAAATTGATTCTTCTTTTCAAATAGTGTGTCATTATCTTCCTACTCTACCCAATCTGAGATGAAAGTGAAGAAATTTGTCTTCTTTGGGACATGTTTTTATTTAAAATAGATGTCAGTATCACTCTTCTTGAAATGGACCTATCTGTAGATCTAGTTGTTTTCCCAATGGAATGCAAACCTTCCTTAACACTGTCAACAATTTTTTTTTGTACGTTACTTGATTTTAACTTTTTCAAACTTGCATCTACACCCAATAATTTTAATGGCTCTTTTAACTCATCTTTAAGAAGTGTAATTGATAATAGTTGAGTTTTTTCAAGTGTACCAAAATTCTCAAATTGTTTCATTATTTTCTTAGACTTTTTATTCAATGCCCTCTTCATAATATTTATGGGTTGTTTAGCATAATTTCTCAATTTTTCCACATCCATTTCAATTAAATGATCTATGCTCTTACGATTAATTTTTCTCTTCAACTATTGGAGTAGACTATCATTCACATATGTTTCTTGCACTTCCACTGCAAATAAAATAAAATAAAAAATCTTAATATCTCATCTTAAGGGGACCTTCATGAAATACGTATTTACAAGCTCTTGAACATGTTCTACCTATAATAATTTATACATTAATGAGAGAAACACATACTTGTTTGACCTTGGGTTGAATCAACTTGGGATGCCCTTTGTCCAACATTTTCATCATCAAAGGTTGCATGTACACAACAAAAACAATAACTTATTCTTAGGGGAAAGACCCAAAATGTACATTCACTAATAAGAGACTAAATTGAGACAGTGACTAAATCGAGAGAGTCAGTGAGAGAAAGAGAGAGATGTGTACTTATTTGATATTCTAAGATTTGTGCTTGTTGAGCTTGTGATAACCCTTCTCCAACTTTTGAAGGTTGGGCTTGTTGAGCTTGTGATGACCCTTCTCCAACTTCTGAAGGTTAGGCTTGTTGAGCTTGCGATGACCCTTCTCCAACTTCTGAAGGTTGGGCAGCTTGTTCAGCTTGTGATTCTTGAGCATTTCCTACACATGTATGAAGTATAAATTGGTCATAATTAGTATAAGTTGGTCCTAATAGGTCCTAATAGGTCCTAATTGAGTCTAATTAGTCCTAATTGAGTTTAGTAGGTCATGTTAGGTCATAATAGGTCCTACTTGGTCATAATTGTGTCTAGTTGGTCCATATTAGGTCCTAATTGGTCCTAATTGAGTATAATTAGATCTAATAGGTCACAATTGAATCTAATAGGTCCTAATTAGGTCCTAATTGGTCATAATTGTGTCTAGTTGGTCATAATTGAGTCTAGTTGGTCCATATTGGTCCTAATTGAGTCTAGTTGGTCATAATTATGTCTAGTTGGTCCTAATTGGTCCTAATCGAGTCCAATTAATCCTAATTGAGTTTAGTAGGTCATGTTAGGTCCTAATTGAGTCTAATAGGTCATATTAGGTCCTAATTGATCCTAATTCACTATAATTGGATCTAATAGGTCATAATTGAATCTAATAGGTCCTAATTAGGTTCTAATTGGTCATAATTGTGTCTAGTTGGTCCTAATTGAGTCTAGTTGGTCATAATTGTGTCTAGTTGGTCCTAATTGGTCCTAATTGAGTCTACTTAGTCCTAATTGAGTTTAGTAGGTCATGTTAGGTCCTAATTGGTCCATATTAGGTCCTAATTGGTCACAATTGAGTCTAATTGGTCATAATTGAGTCTAATAGGTCATATTAGGTCATAATTGGTCCTAATTAACTATAACTAGATCTAATAGGTCATAATTGAATCTAATAGGTCCTAATTGTTCCTAATTGGTCATAATTGAGTCTAGTTAGTCCTAATTGAGTCTAATAGGTCATTTTAGGTCCTAATTGGTCCATATTAGGTCCTAATTGGTCCCAATTGAGTCTAATTGGTCCTAATTGAGTCTAATAGGTCATATTAGGTCCACATTGGTCCTAATTGAGTCTAATTAGTCCTAATTGAGTTTAGTAGGTCATGTTAGGTCCTAATAGGTCCTAATTGGTCCTAATTGAGTCTAATTAGTCCTAATTGAGTTTAGTAGGTCATGTTAGGTCCTAATAGGTCCTAATTGGTCATAATTGTGTCTAGTTGGTCCTAATTGACTCTAGTTGGTCCATATTAGGTCCTAATTGGTCCTAATTGAGTATAATTAGATCTAATAGGTCATAATTGAATTTAATAGGTCCTAATTGGTCATAATTGTGTCTAGTTGGTCCTAATTGAGTCTAGTTGGTCATAATTGAGTCCAAGTGGTCCTAATTGAGTCTAATAGGTCATATTAGGTCCTAATTGGTACTAATTGACTATAATTGGATCTAATAGGTCATAATTGAATCTAATAGGTCCTAATTAGGTCCTAATTGTTCCTAATTGGTCATAATTGAGTATAGTTGACCTCCTAATTGAGTCTAATTGGTCCATATTAGGTCCTAACTAGTCCTAATTAAGTCTAATTAGTCCTAATTGAGTCTAATTAGTCCTAATTGAGTCTAATTAGTCCTAATTGAGTCTAATTAGTCATGTTAGGTCCTAATTGGTCCCAATTGAGTCTAATTGGTCCTAATTGAGTCTAATAGGTCATATTAGGTCCTAATTGGTCCTAATTGAGTCTAATTAGTCATAATTGAATTTAGTAGGTCATGTTAGGTCCTAATTGGTTCTAATTGAGTCTAATTGGTTCTAATGAGTCCTAATAGGTCCTAATGAGTCCTAATTAGGTTCTAATAGGTCCTAATAGGTCCTAATTAGTCCTAATAGGTCCTAATAGGTCCTAATTAGTCCTAATAGGTCTTATTAGGTAGTATTAGGTTCATATAGGTTCTAATAGGTCCTAATTAGGTTCATATAGGTTCTAATTAGGTTCATATAGGTTCTAATAGGTCCTAATTAGTCCTAATAGGTCCTATTAGGTCCTATTAGGTCCTAATAGGTCCTATTAGGTCCTATTAGGTCCTAATAGGTCCTATTAGGTCCTATTAGGTCCTATTAGGTCCTAATAGGTCCTATTAGGTCCTATTAGGTCCTAATAGGTCCTATTAGGTCCTAATAGGTCCTATTAGGTCCTAATTAGTCCTAATAGGTCCTATTAGGTCCTATTAGGTCCTAATTAGTCCTAATAGGTCCTAATTAGTCCTAATTAGTCCTAATAGGTCCTATTAAGTCCTAATTAGTCCTAATTGAGTCTAATTAGGTGTTAATTGGTTCTCATTGATTCTAATTAGGTCCTAATAGTCCTAGAATAGGTCCTAATTAGTCCTAATAAGTCATATTAGTCCAAATAGGTCTACAATTAGGTCTAGTTAAGTCTAATAGACCTGTACAATATCACATTTACATGAACATTAAGACAAGTCTTGACCATCAACTCAAAATATCTATCTAGAGACATCTTAGACATACCTTGATTCTGATGATGATATCTTTTTCGTGATTCTTCACATAGTTTTTGTTCAGTCTCTTCTGAATAATGTCGTGTACTTTTGTTTAGCCTTCTCTTTTTATTTCCCATCACAACTTAGAAAATTATTCCCTGCCAAAATGTCTTCCTTCTCCTAAATGCGAATTATTTTACAGCTTTCAGATTTATGAAATGGAAAAAATATACATTTATTTATACCTAATTCTTATTACCTAAAAATGCCACCAAAAAGGCCGACATTGGTTTCGATCGAAAGTCAAACTTGACTTTCGATCAGAACTAAGGGACTTTCAATTGAAAGTCCCTTAGTATTGACTAAATTTAGCATTTTTTGCCAAAGTACTTTCAATAGAAAGTACTTTTGATCAAAATTCAGTACTTTCTATCAAAAGTAACTAAAATGGGAGATGGTTTCAAGTTTTCAAGAAATTCTGAGAATTTCATGGCTTTGGACCTCAAGTGCACTGATCAAATGGATGAATAAAAAGACATCCTTTTGCATACAACAAGTACTCAAAACTAGATTTCTAACGATTATATATTTGACTATTTTTAAATTTATTATGTGTATGATTTTTGACATTAAATGAATGTAGGTTTTTTATCAAATATAAACCTCTGAGTTTGACATTCAATGAAAAATAGTAAAACCAGGAATTTTTTTTTTGAAAAATAACAGTGCCCTCCGTATTTGAGTCTACTTTCTATTAAAAAAATAATAATTGAAATTCGATAAATACACAATAAGTTATAAGCTATGTAGTCAAGGTAGGTCAAAATTTTGGTTTAGTCAACTTCAAACATTAATAAAATATGCAATAATAGTGATAATGTCGTCAGACCAATTGCATGCCCTCCGTATGGATGTTACAAAACTAAATTTGAAAGAATCACATCCATATCTATTTTACAAAAAAAGTTACACTCTATGAAAACAGTGTTACTATTTGAAAATGATGTTTTCAGCACCATACAAGTTTTCATGGGAGAAAGAAAAAAGTATTTAAATAAATTAAAAAAAAATTAAAAAATATATTTAGAATCTAGACAGAAAATCCTAAAAGACTCTAATTTACTTCATCCTCCGATTTCAAGCGGTTCAACAACAATATGCATCCGAATCTGAATTTTTTTTTGAAAATGTAGAGTTCAGTGTCCGTTTAGGCTAAAAAGTTTAACCCACTATTGTGGGTTCACCCAGTTAGAGATAAAGTTTGTAATATCATTCCCAAGAAGCTTAATATAAAATAAGTGGAGACATTGGGGAAGGAGATCATCCTAGAGGAAATTATAGCATCTATTCAAGTTGTAGGCAATAAAAAGACCCTAGGCCCAGATGGCCTTCCAACAGAATTTTACAAAAAAACATTAATTGGATCAAAACAGAGCTTAAGGAGGTTTATGATGAGGCCTTTACTAGAGGATCACTAGGAAGATACATTAATAGTGGGCTCATCAAATTAATTCCTAAGGAGGCTTCAAGTCTTTTATAAAAAAAAATGGAGGTCGGTTACTCTTCTTAATGTCTCATACAATATTGTAGCCAAGATCCTCGCAAAAAGGCTTGAGGGAGTGCTTCCTAGTGTGATAAATCTAACTTAGACATGTTTTCTCAAGGGTGGATGTATCTTGGAAAATATCCTTACCTGTTGGGAGGCTATGCACTAAGCCAAGTGCTCCAATTAAAATGTAAGCATGTGATTGATTGATTATGAGAAAGCATACGATATGATAGAGTGGAATTTTATATTCATGATGATGAGATGCTTGGGATTTCCTCAAGCATTATACCACATGGTGTAGACATTTATGACTGATACCAATTCTAAGGTAGAAGTTAATGGGGACATGTATAAATGTATTCACTTGACTAGGTCCATCAGGCAAGGATGCCCCTTGGCTCTTGCTCTTTTTGTAATAGTTATTCATGCTCTCTATTATTTTCTCAAGGATTTATCTCTCTCCCCTAGGATGTACATGTTGGAAAGTTGACTATATTGTTATGATTTAGTGTTGTAATTATGGAAACAAAGTCATATGAAGTTTTGGAGTCAGCGCATTACTTAGAAGATCAGGAAAATGGCTAAGTATGGAAGACTGGACAGTTAGCAGAGTACCAGATGAACAGAGTATCAACACACATGCGTATGAATGAGTTATGGCATGCACCCTTAAAGATAAGCTTTTGAGTATGTAATCATGCTAAGTCTAAGAGTGCATGATTACATGAGTTAGTATGAAGAAGTTACAACCAGATGAAGTGGAACAGACAGTGAGCGACAAAACATAATAGAGCATAGGGCCGGCTGTTGGTATTTTGGTTAGCACTTATAATATTATTTTGTAAACATTGTGCACCTGTTGTATTTAGGTTATAAAAATTTTAGTATCATTTTTTTTAAACACGCTTGAGCTAATTTATTTGGAAGCATTGTATGTAATAGGTTGAAGGCTGACCTAGTGAATAGTTTTGTTAGCACATATAAATAAGACATGCACCTTTGTAATTAAGCATGCATGAGATATAGAGTTGATTGCAGTAAAGAAAAAGTATGAGAAAGGAATTTAGAATGTTGTAGTGCTTTAAAAGAGGCTAAAGCACTACTACACAAAAGGAACTGATAAGACAAGCAGTGTCACAATAGCAGTTCACCTTGTAGATATAGTGTGTATCTAAGATCCAGAAGGTTGTAGCCTTCACCAGTTGAGCAGTGAGCTCTAAGATAGTGTGTCCCCACCCCTAACAAGGTTATTGTAAAAGAATTGTAACAAGGTCCGACCCTTGACAAGGTCGTTGTGCTAAAAACATTGTAAAGATCAACTCCTAATAGGGTTGTAAGATCTTCTAATAGGGATCATAAAACACTAGTGCAGTTCTTAGTGGGTGTCAATTCCCACTGGGGTTTTTACCTATTTGGGTTTCTCCATAATCATATTTGGTGTTATGTGTTATGGTTGTTTATCTTACTTGCATGGATATTCATTTCAGTACTTAAGCAATAAAGTTAAAATTCAAGATATCAAAAAAAGTAATAATATATAGAAAACTGATTCACCCCCCCCCCACCTCTTAGTGTTCCCATTCCTAACAATTGGTATTAGAGCTTTGGTCCTCTGATGAAAAGTTTAACCACTTGAGGAGATCATGGATATAGGAGAAGTGAAACATCTAAAGAAGAATCTTGAAGTAGCTCTTGAAGATCTTGACAGATCTGAAAAAGAAAATGAAGAACTGAAAGATAAGGTTAGTAGTTCTCAAGTAATCATCAAGAAACTAAAAAAAGACTTGAAAGATTGTTCCACAAGTGATTTGGGAAAATTGGTTAAAAAATTGAATGAGGAAAACACATCTCTAAAGGATCAGATTGAAGACTTGGATGAAAAGAAATTCAACAATCAAGAATCTTATGAAGAACAGGTAAAAGAAAATAAACAGTTTGATGAAGAACTAAGGCAAGAAAACATGAAAATCTTGGAGCTAGAAAACATCAAGAAGAAAGTTGAATTAGAATTGACTGAAGCAAAGAATCACATTGACACGTTGCACACAAGAAAGGATCTAATAGAGTCATAGTTTTATGCACAAAAGATTAAAGGAGATACCAGTGGTATTGGATTCAATGAAGCCCAAGTTCATATTGATGATATGAAAGGAAGAATGAAGCATCAGAAGGATCTACAAAAGCTAAGAGGATTGGAAATCAGACTGAAGCTAATACAGAACCATCTAAAGATGAGTGCAAGCCAGTAAAAAAAACTTTTTATGCATGTAATAAGCATGGTGACATTGCAAGAGATTGTAAAGAGGTAAGACCTTTCAATGGCTACTGTTATTCATGTAATAAGTTTGGCCATAGAGCTATGAATTGTAGATCAAATCAAAGAAATCAGACTCGGAAAAATTAGAGAAGTCATCCATAGTAAAATGTTATATAAGTCCTCAGAACATTACATGTCATATATGTAATTATAATGGTCACATAGCTAGATAGTGCAAAATGATAACCCACATCAATGTGCTGAGGAATATAAGGCCTCCAGTTATTTGTCACTCATGCAACAAGGCTGGACACATCTCAAGGTTCTGCAAATCAAAAGCACAAAGAAATGAAAGCCCTAAAAGGTTAGAAGGATAAATATTGGCTAAAGTAGGAGAAGTCAAGTTTGTGCAAGCTACATAAGATGCGAGCATTATTTGGAAGGAAGAAAAGTTAGACAATGTTGGTGAAATAGTTGAGGATGCATCTGCAATGGACACACCTCCTATTTATGGTTAAATGACCGTTATGGTCATAGAGGGAGATAGATTAGCTTTACACCCCTGCATGGATGATATACTCACTCTCAGAGTATGTGCCTTTGTATATAACTATTTAGAGACTAGTCAATGCAGTATGCAAGAGCGCACTACCTGATTGATAGCAGAAAAGAAGATTGGAATTCTCTATGGAGTTCTGTGTTTATGCGGCAAGCATTAATGGTTGAAAGTTGTTTTTATACTCATTGAAGATACTTTATCCGCACATTTACATTCGAATTTGAGCCTTTGGAGAGCACATGAGATCTAGATGTTAAGAGTTGAAGGATTACAGTTGGTTTATTAGCGAAGAAGTTAGAAAGTTGGTTACGAAACCCTTGTTTAGATGCGATGATTTAGAATTCATTTGGAAACCTATATAAGCATGATCAAGTAAGTTATGGCCACTCCTATTGTATTTGATGTTGTTGAAAGGAAAAGATATGTTTTTAAGAAGCATCCCTTCAAGTCTACCCTAGATGACTTGGAAGGAGCATTTTCTAGGACTCTTATGGGAGTTATGCACATAGAGGACAAACGTGCATATATTTATTGCAAGAAGGAACCTATTGGAGCAAACAGGATTAGCTCGCACCTAGAAACCATGATGAATCTAGACAAAACATTCATTAATGAGCTCACGCACCTAGAAGAAAACCCTATAATTGAGTATGCAACAGCTTATGAGTTTTACAAGTCTGAATGGATTAAGATTCTTTTGAGAAGAATTCATGATGACCTATTCTAGATAGGAGAAGTCCTAGTTAGAATAACCACTGATCTCATTCATGAGATAACTGGTCTTCCTAAAATAGGCTCCATTCTTCCTATAGGCAAGGATGTCAGGAAATTGGTTGAGAAGGCTTGTAAGTCCTACAGTGATAAGTGTGGAATGACAGTTGAACCTATAGAAGAGAAAGACATTAAACTGGTGTCTTTGATACTAGGATACAAGTTCCAACATGCTAACAGGTTCAATAGTGTGTCTGCAGCCACTATTCTAGCAGCCATCAGGATTGTGAAAGAAAATGGTGAATTCAATTTGTGTGAGATCTTGCACGCACAATTGATGGACAATATAAGAGCTATCAAGCATGATAAAAGTAAGATATTCAGGTTTGGGTCACTGATAATATACATGTACTTCCATATACTTGGTAAAGTATCAGATTTATACCTTGACAAAATTTTACCTACAATGCCACAAATATTACTTAAGCCATCAACTGAGAGTATAGTTTAGAAGTATAAAGATAGTATTTTATTTATGGTTGAGACTAATATAACATGCATGGAAGTAGTGGAACCTAGGACTAAGTGGATTCATCCACTTGGCTATGAAGTTAAGGAACACATTGTAGAAGAATATGCACAAGTCCTCCTATTAGTGTCAAAGGATCCCAATGAACCAAGGTGGGGCACCTATGAAGAAAAGACTAGATAGGTTGATTCAGTCCTAAATAGTGCTGCAACCAAGAGGAAAGCCTCTAAGATCACCTCTAAGATATTGAAGATTCATGGTCTGACACAAGCTATCCTGGATAAGGCTAGGGAAGCCAAGATTGCAATGCAACTTGAGAGTGAACCCTCTTCTAAAGAAAAAATAGAGAAGATTGATGACCCTAAAGAGAAGAAAGTAAAAATTGAGAAAATAGATGATCCAAAGGAAAACAAGAGTAAGACAGATGATATCACTCCTGTGCCCAAAGATACAATTGACTTGGAGACCACACCACCTCTTGAGTATAGCAGGATACCTAAGAGGAAGAAGCAGACTAGTGCAAGCCATCCATCCTCTAGGACAACCAGAAGTCAAAGGAAGAACACTCAAGCACCTCCTGAGGTAGGTTTCAGACCAAGTCTTCAAGTATTGAAAACAAGGATAATAGATGAAGGAAGGATTGATCAAGTAGGGAAGTTTTATGATAAATAAAGTGAGATTGATAAATCATAAATCCATAGTATGATTATTCGACATGTGATCGAGTTCAAGAAAATAGTCTTGGAACTTAAGACAATGATTCCTGATCAAGTATGGAATATACTTGACTCCTTGAAGAGACAAGCTATAGAGGAAGACTTCAGGATAAGGGAGAAGATATTGGATGAAAGCTTTCCTATTTGTTCAATTAATGAGAAAACATTGTTGTTAGGTTTGGTGAAGCCTCGCCTAAGAACCAAACTAAGAACTCTACAGATCATGAACAAAGAATATGAATTGGCTACTAAGGAAACATAGAAAGCATTTGAGAAGGTGTTCTTAGATAGACACATGTATCCTCCCACTGTGCCTACAACTCAAGTAGCCTCTGAGAAAACAAAAGTAGCAGAGATCCAAAATGTACCTATGATAGGTCCACAAGATTCAGCGCCCAAAGTGACAGTGCCCACCAATGAAATGGAATCTGCGCCCATGCCTGGAACACATAAAGATGAAACAATAATGATTGATAATGTGAAGATATCAATGGTGGCTAATGACAAAGACTTAGACAAATTTGAGGAATCCTTTGTGAGTACAGAAGAGGTAGAAATACTATGTGGTGATAATTCACCTAAGCAGCAAGAAGATGTGCTAATTGAGGATCTGACAGGACAGGAACATGAAGAGGAGAAGGAAGAAGAAACGGAGAAAGAGGATAAAGAGAAAAAGGATGAACCTACAGGTATACCCACTATTGTAACTCTAGTGTTTATAAAGACTAAGGTAATGGATGTTAGTCAAAGTTCACTCCTTACCCCTAAGCCATCATTGTTGTCAAGTTTGACTCCTGACACAACAAGTTTAGACTCTGGAAGAAGAAGACTTGATTAAGATTAGTGTCCTTGTAATGGAAAAGGAAAAGGAAAAGAAAGTGATGAGAAATCAATTGTTTGTTGAGTTAGTCAACATCCTAAATAGTCTACTACTAGAAGAGAAGAAGGTAACAAAAGTACATTCTATGGATGATGTCAGTACCATCCTGACAAGCTTCAAGGAAAACTTCTCTAACCTAGAAGAATCAACAGCCAAAGTAGCAGAAGAAAAGTATCTAAAGATGATGCAGTCAAGGATGGAGGATCCAATTAAGGATTGTCCAAACTTGCAGCCAAACACCAACATAGTGGAATAATACAACACCAAAACTAGATCTAACAGAAAATAGATATCTTTATTCATCAACAACTAATTACATGACATGTGTCAGGCTGTAAGGCCTTCCCAGTTATGGCCAAATATAAAGAAAGAAATAGTTCTACAAGATCATGTAGGATCCAACACATCTCTCAGCTAGCCCAGCTCTGAAACACAACAGGACATTGGTAGGCACTCCAAGAAAGATCTAAACTTGTGGTCACAAGCCACCAAGCAATCTACTTGTTCCTAAGCTCACAAGCTACTAACTCTGCTACACTTATTCTACCTCTTCAAATCTACTCTTTCCAGATCTCTCTAATCTGCCCAATCTGATCATGTCCTAAACAACTACCCAAATGCTCCTTAAATACTAACCCTCAGCCACAAGTTGGTTGGATGACATAATTAACTCCTACAAAAAAATATTAAATGCAATACAAGTCGGCTCTCAAACAACCTTACAATAATTAAATTCTCCATGTCGGCCTCTAGATCCACATAGGAGAATGTGACATCAGCTACCATTATTAAATGTACCAAGTTGGCCTCCCAAATCTCCAAGAACACTCGTTGGTAAGCCAAACTACTGAGTGCTAGGAAATATATAGAGAAAACATACCAACCGAGCTCCACAAGCATTACCGAGCACCATAAATGTCAAGTCTGCTTCCATGACCAAGCTTCCCTTAGTGACCAAGTCCTCCAGTGACCGAGCCACTTCAACAACTGAGAAACAAACATAAACACTGAGACCCCATCGGTAATTGAGCATTGAGAAACAAAACACCAAGTCACCAAGTGACCATCATCCACCAAGATCCACCGGAACTTCCAACTGAGAATCACTACCAAGACTATGGAGCTCCATTGGTGAAGAAAAACAAACTTCGACCGAGAACCATTATCAAAGACTAAGAAACTCCAGTCTTCTACCAAGATCACCAGCCAATTAATCAAACTCTACCAGATAGTTACCGAGACTGCTAGAATCTTCAGGAACTGAGGATGACCCTGCATCAGACACCCAGGGTAAATAAGAAAGTGTGTCCCACACTTTTCTCCTTCAATAAAATATGCCATCCACTTCATCTTCACACAAGGCTTGTCAATCCTTGAAGCTAGGAAAATGCACAAGTTTATCAGCCAAGTCCTCCTTAACTAATCTGCAATCAACCGGTCGGCATGTTCAACATCAAGAACAAATTGAGCCTTCAACCCATTACCAAGTATCAAGTCAGAATTTCATCTCAGAATCTCATCACAAGACTTATCACTATCAACTAATGACTCAAGTCTGCAACTAGCAAACAACATTTGCACCTCAACATCAAACAAAAGAAATTTGGTAACACCAACATCACAAAGGTGTTCAACAATAGGCAACTCCTCATCAACAACAACTTGATCAGGCACAACCAGATGCTCTGCAATCTTCATGTCAGGCACAACCGTCTGAACATGAAAACCAATAATCTCACTAGCTGCAACAATGTCAACAACATCATCGATAAGCATAGGTAACTCAAAAACAACCACAAGTTTCTTTGCAATTTTTATGTCAGACTCCACCAATTGACCATCAAAACCAATTTCACATAATTTTACACTGTCACAACTAAGATGTCTTCTCTCTCGAACCAATCTTCTAACAGGCCAAATAAATTTCTTCTAGATTTTCATGTCCCAACTCTGATAAGCTTTAAAAATCTCAACAAAACTTTCCTTCACAAGGTTATCCACTCAGTTCTCCATATGACACAAAAAATCTATTTCCCACTGAGAAAACCTTTCAGAAATATTTTCTTCCACCATATCACAGAGATATGCAATTGCACCAGGGTTTAATCCTCTCGAAGACATCTCCAAAGATATTCAAAAACCCTCTACAAAAAACCCAACACCAACCACCTTGTGACAACCTCCAAGTTGTATGCAAGTTAGATCACAACGTGCCACCTCACATGAACAACTAGGCCATGATTTCACAAGTTTAGTAACATGGATCTACAACTCAAATTGCACACAATCTCTTCACCAACCTTTCTCCAAACAAGATCAACTCATCTCTGATACCACTTGATGCAGTCAAGGATGGAGGATCCAGTTAAGGATTATCCAAACTTACAGCCAAACACCAACACATCAGAATAACACAACACCAAAACCAGATCTGAAAGAAAACATATATCTTTATTTATCAACAACTGATTACATGCAATGTGCCAGGCTATAAGGCCTTCCTGGTTACAGCCAAATACAAAGCAAGAAACAATTCTACAAGATCACATAGGATCCAACACATCTCTTACCTAGCCTAGGTCTATAACATAATAGGACATTGGTAGACACTCCAAGAAAGATCTAAACTTGTGCTCGCAAGCCACCAAGAAATATACTTTTTCCTAAGCTCACAAGCTGCTAACTTTGTTACACTCCTTCTACCTCTTCAAATCTACTCTCTCCAGATCTCTCTAATCTGCCCAATCTGATCATGTCCTAAACAACTACCCAAACACTCCTTAAATATTAATCCTCGGCCACAAGTTGGCTGGATGACATAATTAACTCCTACAAAAAAAGTTTAAATGCAATACAAGTTAGCCCTCAAACAGTCTTACAGTAATTAAATTCTCCATGTCGGTCTCCAGATCCACATAGGAGAATGTGACATCATCTACCAATATTAAATGTACCAAGTCAGCCTCCCAAATCTCCAACAACACCCATCGATAAGCCAAACTACTGAGTGCTAGGAAATATACTGAGCAAACATACCAAATGAGCTCCACAAGCATTATCGAGCACCAGAAATGCCAAGTCTCCTTCCATGACCAAGCTTCCCTTAGTGACCAAGTCCTCTAGGGACTGAACCACTTCAACAACTGAGCAACAGACATAAACACCGAGACCCCATCAGTAACCGAGCACCAAGTAACAAAACACCAAGTCACCGAGTGACCATCATCCATTGAGATCCACCAGAACTTCCAACCTAGAATCACTACCATGACCATGGAGCTCCATCAATGAAGCAAAACAAACTTTGACCAAGAACCATCATCAAAGACTGAGAAACTCCAATTTTCTACTGAGATCACTAGCCAATTAATCAAACTCCACCAAATAGTTACCGAGACTGCCAGAATCTTTAGGAACTGAGGATGCCCTTGCATTAGAAGAAGAGGCTAAGTGAGATGATAAGTAACTTCACACTTGACCTTAGCTCTGTAAAATTTGGTCAAGCATTGTTGAAGGAGATAGCAGCTAAAGGAAGAAAAATCATTGCCGACTGTATGGATAAAAATGAATTAACTACTGACCTCTCCAAGAAGATTTAGGATGTAGAAAATATGATAGAAATAGTAAGAAAATCTATAGAAGATCCCTCCATAGATGTAAATATGTGTAACAATGTCTACCAAGGACAGGTAGATAAAATTGAGAAGGCAGAGAAAGAAATTACCAAGATAAGGGCTAGGCAAGCACAATTAAGACATGCACTTGTGCCCTCATTGGATGTGCTAAATCAGAACATCAAGGAGATTGATGCCACTATGGTGACATATGCTCAAGTTCTGAGTTCAGATTTGGAGAAGATGGATAAATTGACTTATGCTTTGTGCGCCCATCTCCAAATAGTAGATGCACTGACGACATTTTGGCAATAAGAAATTGCAAACCTTCGAACTACATATCATGATGTATTATCAATGTAAGTACTTGAAGTTTAGTTTTTGTGCACCTTTGTCATTAATATCAAAGGGGGAGTATAGTATATAGTAGAAGGGAGAATATGAAGCTATGTATATGATGTAAAGGGGAGTAGAGTAGAAGGGAGATATAAGATAGAATACATGATAGAAAATTTTGTATAAAGATACAGTTAGTAACTTTGCCATATTCCTTTGTTTCCATTAATGAAAAAGGGGGAGATTGTTGGAAAGTTGACTATATTGTTATGATTTAGTGTTTTCATTATGGAAACAAAGTCATATGAAGTTTTGGAGTTAGCGCATTGCTTAGAAGATTAGGAAAATGGCTAAGTATGGAAGACTGGACAGTTAGCAGAGTACCAGATGAACAGAGCATCAATGCATGTGTGTATGAATGAGTTATGGCATGCACCCTTGAAGATAAGATTTTGAGTATGTAATCATGCTAATTCTAAGAGTGCATGATTATATGAGTTAGTATGAAGACGTTACAGCCAAATGAAGTGACACAGATAGTGAGCGGCATAATAGAACAGAGCATAGGGCTGACTATTGGTATTTTTGTTAGCTCTTATAATATTGTTTTGTAAAGGCTATGCACCTATTGTATTTAGGTTATAGACATGTTAATATCATTGTTTGTAAACATGCTTGATCCAATTCATTTGGAAGCATTGTATGTAATAGGTTGAAGGCCGACCTAGTGAATAGTTTTGTTAGTGCATATAAATAAGACATTCACCTTTGTAATTAAGCATGTATGAGATATATAGTTGATTGCAGAATAGTAGAAGTATGCGAAAGGCAGTTAGAATGTTGTAGTGCTTTACAAGAGGCTAAAGCATCAATGCACAAAAGGAACTAATCAGAAAAGAAGTGTCACACCAAGTAGTTCACCTTGCAGGTAGCCTTCACCACTTGAGCAGTGAGCTCTAGGATAGTGTGTCCCCACCCCTAACAGGGTTATTGTAAAAGAATCCTAATAGGGTCTGACCCTTGACCAGGTCACTGTACTAAAACCATTGTAAAGATCAACTCCTAACAGGGTTGTAAGATCTTCTAACATGGATCATAAAACACTAGTGCAGTTCTTAGTGGGTGTCAATTCCCACCAGAGTTTTTACCTATTTGGGTTTCCCAATAATCATATTTTTTGTTATGTGTTATGGTTGTTTATCTTACTTGCATTGATATTCATTTTAGTACTTAAGCAATAAAGTTAAAGTTCAAGATATCAGAAAAAGTAATAATATATAGAACACCGATTCACCCCCCCCCCCACTCTCAGTGTTCCCATTCCTAGTAGTACGACATCACCCTTCCTAATAATGAGGACCTCTCTAATGTTTAATTTAGTGATGATATAGCTATACTATTGAAACTGCAAGAAGATAACATGGAAGCCTTGATGTTCAAATTGGAGATCTTTTACAAAGAATCTGACAGTAAGATCTCTATCCAAAAATCATCCATGTTGGGGTGGGAAGAGAATCCTCCCATATGGTTTTATAGATTTTCTCTTGTCTAGGGTGGCCCTAATTTTATGTTGAGATATCTTCGTATCCCCTTTTTTGTTTGTATAGATCTCAAGGAGATGTAGATTTGGCTTAGGGAGAAGGTGGAAAACAAAATTCTTAAATGGAATAAATAATACTTTTCACTTGGAGGAAGAGTTAAATTTTTAAAGAATATATTTTCCTCTTACAATTCTTATTTCTCTTCTTCTTGGCTCTTCAGCCAGTATCAGATCAACTATCTTTAGAAGATCATTAGGGACTACTTGTGGTCTAATAGAAAAGGGGCTAAACAGAGACATGGGGTGATGGTGCGGGAGAACTAGGAGCATAGTGATATGAAGGCCAATGTAAGGCCATTTCTATTTTTTTTGAGGTTAGATAATTTTATTATGTCCATTTGAATCCATTTGTAAGGCATCAATAGCCATTTTGTTCAAGGAAAGCCATAAGGTCCTAAGATGGTCAAATGGGATCAAAGGGTATTGACTTTCCCAATAGGGGTAGAGATATTAAAAATGAGGTCTAAAATTCATTATTGACATGTTTAGAAGGTCTTAGGAAATATTTGGGATCATTGGATCCATGAATGTGAAAATTGCAAAAATTTATAAATAGTTGCTTGGCAACTTTTTCAACTTTGCACAAAAGTTGTCAATTAGGCTTTAACCGATCAACTAACTTGGAAAGATGATAAAATGTTATTGTAAATATTTTTAATAGGAATAAGAACTCTCTTTGGGTCGAAGGTGACATGGTGGAGTGGATTTGAAGGATTTTATTTCAATAAAAATGCTTATTCTCAATGTTATTTCCTGAAAGTTTGCTAATCAAAGACTCATATGTACTCGTAATGGATTCATTTCATCCTAAAACTAATTGGATAATAAAATATAATGATTTAAATTCATTTTCACTTTATTTTAGGTTCTTCCATTGAATATGGAGGGAGAATGGTTAATTTCTTTCAAAACAACATTGCAACCCTCATTCATAAGGGTTTGATGAAAAAATAGTTGATAACTTTAATTTGAACTATTAAAAAATATTGAAACTTTGGAATCTATTATAATTTTGTATGCCCTTTCTATTGGTTCTTGTCTTCAATTTAATTTTTTTCTCTATCAAGAGAAATTGGAAGCCCTAGGTGGACTGCCAGAAAGTTTTTAATAATTGTGAAAGATATTTACAAAGTTCTGAGTAATTATTGATAATTTGGTGATTTCTAAATGATGTAGGGGGATTGAATAAAGTTTTAATTGACCTATTGTTCCTTTTAAAGTCACATGACAAAGATCTTAGGTTGTTCTCAATCTCCGATTTTGGGATTTATTGTTCAAAACTGTCATAAATAGTCACAATGGTAGTTTATTGTAGCATTTTGAATGATTA